>JAHWFP010068705.1:19237-32243 GCA_023313725.1 Lithobius niger | reverse complement strand
GTGGTGGAGGGGAACACTTACTCTTCTTCCCCTTCCCATCCCAACTTTGCAGAAATCCCCCACAGTAAACATACGACCAAACCCTACCATGGACGCACTGACTGGAGGTGGTGGAGGGGAGCCTACCCTTCCCTTCACCCAAAATCGCAGAAATGCAGCACTGGAAACATCTGACTCAACCTTCCAAGGCTGTGCATACTGGAGGTGGTGAAGGGAAGAGCTTATTCTTCGTCTTCCCGTCCACTCTAACTTTGCAGAAATCCCACACAGTAACCACTGGGCCCATGCAATTAGCCCAGGGGCATACTTACTAGAAGGTGGTGGATAGGAAAGCTTACTCTTTACAGCCCTACTTTGCAGAAATCTAGCACAGTAAACGTAGGCTGCAACACTCCCAGGAACGTACTGACTGGGGGATGTTGGAGGGGAAAAGATTACATTCTTCTTCTCCCACCCCAACTTCGCAGCAATCCAGTATAGTAAACATATGACCCTCTCCCAGGGACGTACTTACTGGAGGCGGTAGAAGGGAGCTTATTCATCTTCCCCACACCTTAGCTTTGTGGAAATTCAACACAGGTGGGAAAATTTCATAATGAGTTGGCAGTTTTATTCGGCAGGAATCCTTTACCTTAGCCAACCGCCGCCATGATTAATAACAAAAAGTTCTCTAGTTGATGCACAAACGTCAACTAAATCTGTCCAAACGTGACTTGCTAAGGACTCCGACAAAGTTGTCATTGTTTGAAGCCGTGACCTCTGCTAACCTCACCAAAATCGTCCATAGTTGGGAAAGCTGAATTGGTAGTTTTATTTGGTATGGTTCTTGCTTTATTTTTATAATTTGCTTGATAATGCTGAAAACTTGATCTCGGAAGCCAGAGACGAAAGCCTCGCAGAGGAGTGATGCCCTTCACTTCCTAATAGCTTTACAGTAACTAGTTGTTTCCGGCGTAGCATAGGTCAGTTAGTTAGTATCCATGTTGTCACACAGTCTCGTTCGTTGTCGTATGGGGGGTTTGTTTCTGTTGGTCCCAGACTTTGACAGCCGAAAGTTTTCCATGAAAAATGCATGTAATAATCTGCATTTGTTACCGACTGCTACTACGTAATCGACATTACCCACCACATTGCCGACCGTTTGCCCTTTGCCGTTGCTACCGTGCAAAGAATGAACATGCTCGCCCTTTCTCATAGAACCAGTAATTACAGATGTGTTGATATAACACATTTAAAGAGGATTCAGCATTGAAGCAGCTCATGGCTACGTCCTGGCTTTACATTGTTGTTGTTTGGTGTCGATGCTAGATGTTACGTGGTGTCGGCGCTAGGTGTGACGTGGTGTTAATATTAGAGTTTGGATTGGCTATCACAATGACTGTTTCCCCGTTTACACACCCTCACTTATAGTTCGGCGCAAGAGTATATTAAATTATATAATATAACAATAATAAATACTTCATCCCTATAAAAAAGTGATATGGAACAGGAAGGACCGAAAGGAATCTATAAAAACTGTTTTAAAAAAGGAGTACGAGAGGATCAGCGAAAACCCAAAAAAAAATCATATAAGAAACCAATAAGCTTACTTGGCCATTTAAAAAAAGTTGACAAATTTTCAAACTTTAACAAAAATTTCTAAAAACTGTTAGCAGATTTTGAAGTGACGGTTTCCTTGGCCATAGAATTCCTTTGTATGGGTTCCTTCTGAAATACTGTCCTACAAAAAAAAAAAATGGTTGGGTATATCTGGCTGTTGAGTTGGCAAAATAGACTTCTTCCCCTCCCACGTTTCAGCCGACCACCTTCGGGGTATGGCCGTACGTTAGAAAGTAACCAGACATCTTATCTCTTCCAATCGTACGTGGGGGTTTGGCGGTTGTTGCGGCTACTAATACCTCTGATAATGCTTTGCCTTCGTGCTGTTTCGAAGGCAAAAGCATTACAACAGGCATTAGTAGCCGCAGTTACCGCCAGGGCCACGCCTAGGCTTGGAAGTGGTAAGATGTGATATCTCATTAACTTTATAATCTATGGTAAGGCCCCGAATTCTCAAACTATAGTAGGTGAGAAGCATGTTTTATTGCCCCTCTTTTGAGCTTGGTATGTCTCCCTGATTAAAACACCGTCTCAGACGGTCGCTCAATACGGTCGGTTGGGCGTCGCCATCTGTTGAGACGCTTTAGAAACCTATCAGGTTTTACCAGGACTTTACTACAGTACCGGCCGGATCTTGGATGAAAAACAGCATGCGCGACTGGGTTGGACAATACGGCCGCCGAAAGCGCCGCCGATACGATTGATTTGTCTTGTTGCCGCTTTTCGCCAACCAAGGCCGACACCTTGCGTACGAAAATGCAGCTTTCCTTGAAAGACTTCCTGGATAAACGAACATGTCGCTATTTAATGAAGAGATGTGTGCAGTAGATAAATTTAATAGCTTTATGGCAACAATACGGAAATTTATTTATTTGTACGTGTAAGCTATTTTCCGGGTGATGATTACTGGGTTTAAGTTAGTGAATTAATAAGCTTTTTGTCAGTTGCCGCTATTTGGCAGTAGATGGCGGGACTCGCCGTACAAAAATTCACAAGATAGGATTTGCTTGGTCACTTCCCGAACAGACCTCGAAGAAATGGACCACTCGTGGCGGCCATTTTGTGGCGGCCATTTTGTCTACCCGCCTAATGTTGCCTAGGTCGGGCCTAGGTCGGGCCGGATAAGTTTACCAACCATGGTTTTACAAATTTTCCACTTTTGAGCCACTCACGAAACACCCCGTGGCGCCTGCCATAGCTTAGTAATTCAGTTGACGTTTCCAGCGTTAATGGAATGGCATTTTATTCTGGTGGCTTTGGTGTTGGTTCTAGGAGGGACTGATTCTGTCCAAAAAATCTATTGATTTCTGGACTGTGGAAGGAATCGAGATTTTGGTCAGATAGATTTATGCTCGCATCGTAGCTGTCCGCAACCGCATCATTAAACTTGCAGCAGTAGGGTAGTACCGTAAAACGTGTTTATACCCCGAAACATGCCTCCAACTTAGGTGGCAGGGCTTACGTAGCCATGGTAACCAAATGGTTCTCGTTCATGTCAATTGCATTGCGGCAGTATGGTCGTAAAAGCTTGCGATGTAAATAAGAAAAGTGCAGGGTTGGGAAATGGAGGTGGATCGTATTATGGGCGGGGAAACAATCCAGTTGTTTACTGCAAATCAAGCCAAACTGGAAGTATTCCAAATTTTGGGTTACGAGGTATGAGAGAATGGAAAATTATGTTTTTTTGTTTTGTTTGTCGATTCGTGGGTGATTGCCTGTTGCTTCCAATTTCTGGAAAAATATAAATAGCATTTAAAGACATCAATAAAGATTTTTCGATATAATTCCGTAAATCTCATCGTACCGATATAGCGCGGGATTAGCATAATTATGAAAGGAACTGTCGAATTAACGCCCTTTTCAACTGCTAAGGTTATCTAGGGATGGAGAGGGACAATTTTGCTAGGAAATACCTTGGACCTTTTTCATGCCACAATCGACATGCATACGAGAGTATTTCCGGGCCCCTTCCCTACCAGAATGCACAGGGGTTGACTGGAGTCGGAATTGAACCCGGTATCTTTGGCGTATGAGATAGTAGTGCTAGACGTAGAGCCAGCCTGAACCACAAATGTAAAGGCCGCTCATAAGTCTGTCTTAACTGTAAGATTGCATATTTCACTTTACTGAAGGAAAAAATCCCTGGCAAATCTCTATATAAATCGTTGAAATTGTCAGCTAAGGTCTTCTGATAAAGTCCAAGAGTTTAGAAAAGCAAGATTAAACTCTCTTTTAGCGAATAGGATGCGGTGTTTCACCGCGCGACAAAATAAATATAAACTTTTTCTGAGTGAAGGTACACTTGAATTTCGAAGTGGCCTACTGTGCTTAAGGTTCTATAAAAGCGAGACAAAACAAATACCTGGACACATACATACACACGCTAATGCGTAGCGGTGAAGTTGATGAGACGTAGTCATGCAACATTACTTAAATATCCAATTATGAGATGCCTGTTTTATTCCATTGTTTCTTTACTAAACTGATTGTTAATGGTTTTAAAAGTTTGGTTACGTCTGTTAAATTGGACCAAGTTTAACAGGACAATGGGCGGTGTTTCACCTTGCAGCAAATCATTATGAACCTTTTTTCGAATGAAAGTATACATGTGACTTTTCTGCCGTAAACCCTAGTGAAAGTTCCAATATCCATCCAAAACAAACAACAGTATAAGAGAAGCCACGAAGTTTCCAAAATGGGTCGGCATTAGCAAGTAGTGATTTGACTAATACTCACAGTTCGATCATGCAAAACCAAAAGTCAAAGGTTTTCACCTCGAAACTTGCGAATTTTCGACAACCTTTACTGGTTCTCTTCTTCAGGCAGTCAGTAAAGCCACTAGCACCCACACACACAATCCTTCCAAACCCAACGACCTTCCAAAATTCAAAACTCCTTCCTCTTCACATCACAGTAGGCCTTGAGTCAGCATTCCAGGCTGGTGTTGGCACTGCTTATAGCCGATGTTTCTTGATCTGTTTCATCTGATGATATCGAAAATTCATCAGATGTCGAAAATTCGCAAGTTTCGAGGGGAAAATCTTCTAAAACCTTTGACTTTTGGTTTTGCCTGATCGAACTGTGAGTATTAGTCATGAACTTTAACCAAAGTAGAACTGATAAGCCGACCGGCTTTTTCGGTTCAAAAGTAGTGATAGCCTCCCAGCAAGAAAAAGCCACCAAGGTTAACCCAATTAACCTGCATTGCCCTCTTCTACCTTTCTTTGATGAAGTGTCTTTTATCTCGCTTGCTAATCAGTAGAAACATATAACGGAACTCGAAATTATGTTTGTTGATACTTTTTTCGCTTGTTTGTTGATTAATAAAATAAACAACTAACATTGTTTGTGCAAATAAACTATTCTCATCGAACACATTTAAGCAATAGAAAACAAAAACGAACTCGTTTGATGTTTAACGTATACGTTTAACTGAATCTAAGGCAAATCAAGAAAATAACTAGAATGAACTTTCCCGTAAGGTTTCAGATAACACAATGTTGCTTCACTGTTTAGTCCACGTGAAATCTAACTGCTTTTATCAAGATTTTTTTTTTTACCGTTTTTACTTTTGAATACGGTAGGAAACCTAATGACTGATGTCCGCACGTGGCATATATTGCTACCGGACTAAACAGCTTCCTTGAAAAACGCCAAATAAAAAAAAAAAACTAATCACCATGTATCAGCAGTAGGATGATGAACAGAATGAAAAGAATAATACTGAAAAATAAAGCACGAATCAATAAGAAACGTGTGTGTTGAGGTGGGTGTGTTTGTGTGGATGTGTGTGCTTGGTCGTATGATATCACTACTTTCTAAGACCAAGCCTTTTTGTAAACTTGGTAACTTCTTTTATACCACTATTGGTTTCGGTGGATTTAGGTTTACTCTGGCCTTTTCCGGTTTTGCATTTTTGTTGTATAATTGTATTTTGTTTTGGAACCGTTGTTAGCGTGCCGATTTTGGCTTTCATTTTGTTTAGTTTTTTTTTTCCAAATCGTTGTTTGCATGTGTATTCACTACCAGTTTCCTGAAAAGGGGGGGATCCGACACCAAATGTTGATTAAATAAATAAAAGAAACGAAATTAGCAGTAAACATTAGTGATAAACGAAATAGCACAACGGAGACAATGTTGTGGACTACCAACGATGACAAGTGAGAAGCAAAATTGACGAAAAAATTCCCGTGCCATCAACGAGCCCGAACGAAGTTGAAGCCTGGTTCTTTGGGATTGGCTCTACAACTGAAATGGATCTCCCTTATTTAGACGAATATAGAAAGTAAAGTAGCGACCTTAATAGTGTTGAGACAGCGTAAAATGTAGGGTAGTGCACAATAGGTCCAATCCTGAGTCAAAGGTTCAATTCTCAGAGTCATGACGACAACGTGAAGTGGTTCGTAATTACGGCTGCTCACTTGTCATCCTCATTAGTCCATAATGTTGGCTCCAGTACATTTCTTCAGTAGTTCACCTGTAACGTGAATCCAAAGGAATTGTTTTTTCTTTCTATAATAATTGTTCTTCTTCTCCGGTCTTCTTCAGGTCGTGTTTGAATAATGCGATCCGGTTTGACCCGTTCCAGAATTTGTGACTGAAATGACAGAACAAAAAATGAAATTTGTAAAATCTTAGTGACTCGGTGAATCAATATTATTTCATTTAATTTCACATCACGAATTTGATAAAAAGTACCTACTTACGCCCAACCCAAAAGTCCACGCTTCATACTAACAGTCTTCCTCAGGCGATGGTCTGGAGAACTGCTCGAACTTCCACTCTTTCCAACGAACTTTTCTCGTTGGAAAGTTCGAGCAGTTCTCCAGGTGATCGCCTGAGGAAGCCCGTTAGTAAAAAACAGTCGAAAATTTGCCAGTTTTCAGCATTGAAACGTAGACGTTTTGGTTGGGCGTAAGTTGTACTTTTTATCATGAACAACCACCAAAGTAAAACGACCGAATTATCGGTTTTTTTGTCACGAATTTGCATTTTTCCACACACACGTAAGAGTTTGTATTTTTTATTTATTTTTACCTTTATACCAATCATAACTCTACACTAAAATTCTAAAGTCAATAACCCCCACTGTTATCAGCTGCCATATGACTATACTGATTTTTTGTTACCCCTACCCTATCTATATATATAATTGCACAAGATGCGGAACGCTGTCATCGGCAGCGGCAGGCAGCAGCAAGCAGGACATACGATGCCATCTCCGCCATCTACCGACGGAACGGCAAATTATAAAAGTAGCAGCCAAGGCCCGCTGAGATAGTAGCTGCGCCCGGAACGCAAGGGCCAGCAGCGCGAACATACGATGCCACTACCAACCGAACGGCAAATTAAATGTGTGGGGGGGGGGGGGGAAGCGAGACGACGCGGAATAAGGGAACTCCCGTGATTTACTTGAAGTTCACCGAATCTGGAATTCGACTTAAAAAGGGACACCCGGCCTGTCTTACCACAGCCACGCGCAGATCGCCATCCACGCATTTACAGCGCCAAGGTCGGGTGGAGTGGTATCTGCGTTCTTCGCAGCGATGAACGTAGCTGCTGTCTCGGTTGGCTTTGGGAATAGTACACGAAACAGCATCAAGTTAAAGATTTTGTCGTCACAAACCGGAATGATTCTCGTTTTTTAACATCCCATTTTATAATTTTCTTGGCTAGTGTCTTGTAATTTTGCTTCGGCGAGCTATTGGAATAATTCATTTTAATTTTTACCGCGTTAGTCTTTTAGATTTTTGATCCCATAGTAATTACTAGCAAACGATTAAAATTAGTACTGCGCGCGCACAGATAAAACTTCAAGGTCATTATAGGCGCGCAAAGCATCATATTCGTTCTGGAAGAACGTTAATAAAGTTCCCCACTATTCACCAGAAAATCTCGTAGACGCCACATTTTAAAAAGGATTTTTAGCAAGGGAAAGACTAACGGTAAGTAAATAGACCTTTGGGGCCGTACTTGATGTGGAGGATCGAGAAAAATGGCATTGTCTCTTTAACCTTTGTCAAGATACGAAAACTGCGTTGATAAGACAAGAGTCCTAACGTTAGATGTGGGGGGGGGGGGGGGGGGAAGAGGCCTATTTTTTTTCTGAATGTCCGTCTAGACAGTCCAAAGCACACTCGAAAGGAAGCCGATATTTACAATAGAAATCCCCCTCCCCCTTCCGCACACTAAATCCTTTCCTTTCCAACTCCGTATATCCCCATCAAGGCTTCATAACATTTTTCTCGTGGGATGGGGGCGTGCAGGGAATTGTCCACCATTTCGTCGAAATAGTTAGTACTAACCACATCCAGTACGTAGATTTTTTTAAAACCCAGAATAGCTGATACTGCGATAACCATGAGCTACGAATTTGACAAAAAAAATAAAAATAAATAAGTATTACGATAAGCAATTAGCTGAAATCTTAACTTTGTTGTTTGCAATTTTTTTTTCTGTCAACAATGTGTGCTTCCAGTTCCAAAACACATTTTAAAACATAAACGTGGTAGCAATCAAAACAATCACGACCACCAAGTACGAACGAAAAACGTGATTCAAACTAGGAAACAGGTTTTGGTCCTATTACAAGCGGAGCTGATTGAAATTAAGGTTTGTTGATTATTATGCCTTTACCACATAAATTTTATCATTGTTACTTAAAATGAGTTTGGCACACACTGAGATTTTCAGGTCATGTTTTCCTATTTTAAGAATATAACTTTAAAACGACATGTGCTATAGGGATGGGTCGGATTCAGTTTTTTGACTTCGGTTCCGGTTTACACGCCCACAAAACCGCGGTTTCGGTATCGGTTTTTGCCACCCTCCACCCCAATGCACATTTCTAGCATTTTTACTTCTAAAAGTCGTATTACTAGCTTCTAACTTGCACCTGCTTTCACTTCCAGCAGCGTCATAGACCAAGGGTCTAGCTGTCGCACCATTTTCATCTACTATCTGTTCAGGAGCTTTGCTGTGGATTATACTAGAAATGATAATTATTAACGAATTCTAAACAACAAACCTACATTTGATTTTTCGAACACCGTACGAAACACCGACACAAAATCCGAATCGGTTTCGGTGTCGGTTTTCCAATAAAAACGATAATTCGGTTTCGGTTTCCGACCCATCCCTAATATGCTACTTTTACACCATACCACTGGAAAGCTCTCATCGAAGCAATCATCAATCAATCTATATATATAATTACACTAAATCCTCAAGGCAGCCATCGGCAGCAGCCAAAGAGGGAGTAGCATCTCCACTCTCCAGGCCAGCAGCGCGAACATACGATGCCATCTACCAACCGAACGGCAAATTAAATGAGGGGAAGGGGGGCCGGCAGGGGGGGAGGGGAGGGGAGCGAGACGACGCGGAATGAGCGAGCGAAGCGAGCGACTCCGCTAGTTTAGTATATTTGAATATCAAAGTAGGATTAGAATTGGCGTAGATGCCGCTGTGTTACTGGAAACGAATTTTCAAGCTGAGCCAACACACAAGCCCGAGTCCAAACTGCACACTCGGTTCAGACATTGGGCACATCCATAAACTCACCGACCGATTATATCAAAACCCACCGCTTCCACCAAGTGACGTCACGCTTAAAGGGATATACCTCCAAGCGCCATTTTCTCGATCCACCACATCAAGTACGGCCCCAAAGGTCTATTTACTTACGTTAGTCAATCCCTTGCTACAAATCCGTTTTAACATGTGGCGTGTCGATGATTTTCTGTTGAATAATTGGGGGACTTTATTTACGTTCTTCCAGAACGTATATGATGATTTGGGCACCTAAAATGACCTTGAAGTTTTATCTGTGTGTGCGCAGTACTAATTTTAAACGTTTGCTAGTAATTACTACGAGTTCAAAAATCTAAAAGACTAATGCAGTAAAAATTAAAATTAATTATTCCAATAGGTCGCCGAAGCAAAATTATAAGACACTAATCTAGAAAATTATAAATTGTGATTTTAAAATACAGGAATCATTCCGGTTTTTGACGACACAACAATGTGTTCACGCTGGCTTGTCTATTAGGCGCAATGCCAACTGAGACAGTAGCTGCATTCTTCGCCGCGAGGAACGAAGCTACTGTCTCAGTTGACCTTGGCTTTGGTAAATGCGCGGTTGCGATCGGCGCGTGGCTGTTATAAGGCAGGCGGAAGGTTATAAAGCAGGCCAGATGCTTTAAGCGAATATGCATTATTAATGCAATCCTTTTGTTTATTTGATTGCCTGCCTTTTTGTTGTGGCTAAAAATATGATGATCTGACTGTATTGTTTCGTTGAATTACGTCGAAAAAGATTGTTACTTACACGGTAGCAATGACGTTTTAATTTTCTGTGTTTAAAAAGTTTACTTCGGTTAACAGCAGCACGGTGTATGCTTCGTCGGAGTTCTTTACCATTCAGGAATCAAAATGTACAATGGTGGAGTATTAGATTGTAGGATCAACTTCTATGGTAAGATCAATACATCCAAAATTTGTTTCCATAATAATGGGTCGATTTACAGCAAATTTGAGTTAAACAATGCTCTTCGGGGTTTCAAGCCATGTAGCAAATTTCGTTCCAATCCGATCTTTCAATTGGGATCCGCCTAAAAGAACAAAGTACAACCAACCACCGTTTTGCAATTTGGTGTCCATTATAGGTCAAACTACGCTTGCTTCGCTTGCTCTGTAAAATATTTCTGGAATGGCAAGAAGGTTTTAAAGAATTTAACATAAGCTCAAACTTCATGAGCGAAAAGATAATAACTGACTTTCTTAAACCAAGGTGCATTAAAAGCAGGAATGGTGAACTCACACAAGCTTTCTTTACGGCCTCGTGATTGGACTAAATTGCCTTACATACAAGGATTGTATGAACGGCTTAAACCATGCGCAATGGCTGTTTGCCGTGACGTCACCATGAGTTAGCCAATGACGAACGAGAAGAATGGCTGTTTGGCCGTCTGATTGGACTAGCCCAGTCACGTGAATATGCACGTCACAGCAAACAGCCATGGCGTGTGGTATAAGAGGATTTTAGTCAAGGAAGATGTGCCAGTGATGGCATCCATTCCAGAGTGTCAGATATCAGATCTTGCCTTCATGAGCCGACACTACTTGCAACCCACATTCGAGGTAATTCGAGGCAAATCGACCAGTTCAGTTTCACAGTTTACGCTGTCCCATGAGGAGGATGCAGAGCCATCTATGTGGGAAAAACCAGCAGATTCCAAGAACATGGTAGAAATGTACTGTGATGATGGCCTGGAGTCATACGAAGCCACGCCATCATCCCTTGCTCTCCCACTCCAGGTAATTGCAGGGTACACCGTGCTCTCCCAGGAGTAAGTGACTGAGAAACAACATAGTAATATGTAGGTCTGAGGTACAAGCGTCAGCAAGTAACCTAAACCTTCACTACAACCGTCCAGGAGTGGTTTACTTTAAAGTGCTAAGGATGTTCCGGGCTCATGCTTACAGTATGGCGTCCGAACAGGGGCTCGAACCCTGGACCGTTAGGGACTCCGAGGACTCAGGACTTGCTGGTCTAACCTTGAACTGGGACTTAAACCCTGGGCTGGGATTCGACTCATGGACATCGTCGTGGCTGGTGCCATCAGGACTGGCCACCTACAAGACCTGCAGCGAGTCGTTGCAGCGTTGTGAGAGCCCATGATGTGCTTGTGAGTTTCCATTTTCAACGGGACTTCGCTCGCCAATTGCAGTAAGTCTGTCCTCCTGTCCGTTTTTTTTTCTTTTTCATTTTTGCAGGTGGTATAGATGTATGACATGATCTAGATTTGGGGTTTGTTTAACATATCTATTTTGTGGTACAGTGGTACCCCGGACCACGGCACTGCGACTGAGGTTGGCGCTAATGACCTGGCTGTCGATGCGCCATATTAAGCCTAAATCCAACCCCCTCTCCTTGTCAGAAGTAAATGTGCACTCGATGTACGGTATGTTTGGCCTGTGCATCTATCATACTGGGCGTCCGATTTACGCACGCACATAGCACGTAAGCCATGACACGCAGAAAAATTGTGACTATTTTACCGGTTGCCCCATCTCTCCCCCCGCCCTATTCCCCGAACCACGGGAGGTAGTTTCCATCTCTTTCAAGAAATGTATTTACGTTTAGTCTTTCTGAGCGCAGATAAACTTTGCCTATACTGATAAACTGTGCCTATGCTGATAACTGTGCCTATACTGATAAACTGTGCCTATACTGATAAACTGTGCCTATACTGATAAACTGTGCCTATACTGATAAACTGTGCCTATACTGATAAGCTGTGCCTATACTGACAAACTGTGCCTATACCGGTAAAATGTGCCTATACCGATAAACTGTGCCTATACTGATAAACAACTGTGCCTATACTGATAAACAACTGTGCCTATACTGATAAACTACGCCTATACTGATAAACTGTGCCTATACTGATAAACTGTGCCTATACGGAATTTGTTTCCAGATTTTTCGTACGTAACGAGCCATGTCTAGTTTTCAATGCTCGAGGCCTTTTCTGCCAAAATGCCTGGAGTTGTGCTTTTATTTTCCATAACTTTTGCTTTTTAATGGATCCGTACAGAAACGTAATTCAAGTATCCAAAAACACAGTGGGTTTTAGGGAGGGGAAAAATAAGCAGGAAATGTGTAATCTGTGCACACAAAAAACACACTGACACACACCCACACTATGAAAGAGGAGGAATTTGTTTTTTACAGAAAATAGGTAAAACCAAGAAATTTAAAAACCCGACTTTTTCAAATTTTAATAAAACCACCAGTAAACATTACAACAATTTGTAGCTTAATCATGGCAGACTGAATTATCTGTTTCCCAACAACGAGTTTCTTAAGGTACCCAAATGAAATGTCACTAATGACTATTTGGGATTCTCATTCCTCAATATCTCGAGTAGAGGCAATTCCTGTGTCCGCAAATTGAAAAAGAAAAAGTAAGAAAAACACGGAATTTCCCCCCCCAAAAAAGTGAAAAACAAGGAAAAAAAACTAAGTACTCTGCAAGGAATTGGGAAAAATCTGGTTTTGGGTAGGGCTACGTAAAACTGAACCATTCCTCCTTCCACTTCAAGTCGAGGGGAGGGGTGGATGTCAGCAACTTAGAAAGGCCTTCGGGATCCGCTTTTGGGGACCCCGTTCCTAGGCAACGCGTGTAATGGATCATGGATGGTGTTTGCCAACAAACTGTGTCTTGTTTGCTGCCCCGAAAAGTCGGACCAAAGTCCCGGGTAGGAGGAAGGGAGAAGGAGAGGGGGGGGGGGCTTCATCTCCCAAATGGAACATTTCCTTTGAGTTGTGACGCCACATTTACTCATGATCCGAAGCACCGAGATGTGTTTGTCTTGTTTTCTTCTTTTTTTTTTTACGATTTTC
>JAHWFP010068705.1:0-11977 GCA_023313725.1 Lithobius niger | reverse complement strand
TAACGGCAGGAGGGGGGGGGGGGGGAAAATGGAAAAAAAAAAAATTTCAAAAAAAAATTTAAACAAACCCCGACAAAACCCAGAAAAAATCTTTATTTTTATGTTTGTGGCCAAAATTTTTTCACCCCCCCCCCCCCCCAAAAAAAAAATATATACTGAAAAAAACTACAGTAGGCAGTAGTGATAGTGATAGCTTTAAAACCGGGTAAACACTCCCGTTATGAGGGGCCCCCAGAAGTTGAGGCGTTTTAAGAAATTTTGATTGCTGAAAGGGACATTTTCGAGGTCCAGAAGTTACTTTTTCTTCCCCCCACCCACGGTGAAAGAAGAATGACCCGTCCCTAAAGCTGTCTTAATAGCCGTCATTTAAGGACAGCTAAGAAATGATCAGGGTAGGAACCAGATTTTTTAAGACCAACCTGAAAAAAATTCATCAGTAACAGAAATTTTATTTGTAACTATAAAATATAAAAAGGCCCCCTTACGAATCTCCGGGAGGGCCCATGTGCCATTGGCACCTTGGCATTATGACCAGTCCGGGCCTGACTGACATATATTGTATTTGTGCACGTAAATGTGAGAAAACTCCGCCCGTTTGAAAGATGTGGGCTTCCTTACAATACAACGTACGACGGTTGCTTGGGTTACCTACGTCTGCGCCGCCTAACCACAGTATAAATATGTCCTTCATACTTTCTTAAGACTTCACAACTTTTTTTCGTTTCACTCCACCCCTTTTTTCTCACAACAACCCAAGACAAAAAAAATTCGCCTAAAAGTAAAACTTTTTTCTTCCTTTTTCATCCGAAAAATGAACCTAAAATCCCTTTTCTTGCTTTTTTTCGAACGGTAATACTGATAAAACATAGCAAGAACGTGGGATAAATATTGTACAGGCTTACCTGTTACTCTTTGTGGTTCAGTGGTTATTCTAACAAAGATGATTGCGTTACGCTCGCCACCTTGGGGCAAAAACTGATGGTCTAAACCGGTCACGGAATTATATTCAGAATAAAATTAATAAGCTAAGAGTTGGGGGGATTGTATTAATTTCAGATTGGTTGAGATTCGAATTATTAGGCTGAAAAAACGACTGGCGACTTGCTCCACTTGCGTATTATTAGAGGTTGGACAGATGATGGCGTAGATGATTCTGATGCATTTGTTACAAACCGCATATTGATAAATAAATATCAGTGGTAAAAGGCAATCAATACTGGACTTCGTGATGATGTTCAGGTTAGCCAAGTATCGAAGGGAGTTAGAGCAACTTCGAGACAGCGCGCCTGGAACCACTGTGAGCATCCGGGACTAATGACTTAAATTAGTCCAAACATAAACATGTGGCGAACCCCAGGACTCATCGTTCTGCGATGGTTCATGCCGATTCACTGGTGGTGTAAATTTACGAAAATTAACTTAACTGACAACTTGCTTAAAATTCGTTTTTTTTTTCCCATGCAGTTTGCAAATTGTATTAGACGGCACCACTCGTTTTTTTTTCGAATTATTTTGGTAAACGTTTCGTCTTTACAAGGAACAGTTTTCACACGCGTAAGGTAAACTACGGAGTTTATATATACATTTTTTTTTACGTTCATGTTTTGTTCTGGAGCACGATTTGATAAAAATAGGGTAATAACCCACAATTCACGAAATCTTGCTTCGCTGATGTTCAATAAAATCGGACTTAGGCCAGACCAAACTATCTGCTCACTCGTAGCTGCATGACGAGGCGGGATGGTGCAAAAATGACGTCGAAATCGATCGATCAACGCAGCACCAATACGATACAAAAAAAAAATGTTATCCCAATAAAACGATACCAATTGTTGACTATATTTTGACTGTATTACCTATCAATTGTTTGTTTTTGCTTTACGCGTGTTTTCTTTGAGATTGATTAATATATTTCACTCCTCATTGTATTCTGCTTTTATCTCCCTTTTCATATATATATCGATGCACTTTTTTTTATTTTATTTCAATCTTATTTTGTTGTTGTTTTTCTGGCGCCTAACCTTTGATTCTGTGAGCAAAAGTGCTAGTTCAATAATTGTTTTTATTTGTCTGCTGCTTTCAAACCACACGCGAGCATTAGCTCTTGTGGAATGAGTGTTTGCTTTTGTGGTAATTTTGTAATATGTGTTGGATGAATAAACTTACTTACTTACAACTTTTTTTTTAATTATCGCAGTAGTCGATAATATCTCGATAAAGCTTCTGAAGCTAAAATTAAAAAAAAAAAAACATTAAAAAAAAACATAAATTAAAAAAAAAAATGTTGGCTGAAGTCTTACAGTTACACAACCTCCACGAATGTGAATTGCGTGGCACTCGCCATTTTCTCGCCAGAGAAAAATGTAAATCGACATACTTGTACGATGTTACATCAATCCTTACGCAAGACCCTTCCTCTATACTAAATTTAATAGTTTCTGGACAGTGAGAATTCATTCTAGTCATTATTGAATTAACTAGTGTCTCATATTTACATAGGTCACAGTCGTGATATTCGAACCGCCGTTTACTGGGTTTGGAGACGAGGACGCTGTCCACTGAACTTGGGTTGCTCTCATTGCTTGGGTGTACCGGCGACTCCTTAAAAAGCTCGCGATGTGCATTAGGGACTTTTTTTTTTTTACCTGTCTCGTAGTTGACGGTCTTTTTCTGGAAGCCGTGACTTAAAAGGGTTAAAAGTGGTCACTGACCTATCCCCCCTTTTATCCCAAAACCACGGGGGAAAAAATAAATAAAACCGTGATTATTGTTTGTGAGGCTTCCCCCTATTGGAAAAGTGGTTACGACCTGTTGCGCGTTGTCTCATCGATTTTCATAGTTTAAGTTGGTTATTATGTATAGGCTGTAAGGTTAAGGGGCGGATTTTGCTCCAAAATCAATCAATCAAATTTCGCGTAGTGTGAACGAATGTATGATCGCTAGTACGTATGATATTAGCTCGTTTTATATTAATTCGACTATACCTACTTATTTTAGTTTATTAATTTTTCTGTCTGTTTTTTTCAGCACCCCCGAATTCTAGGAGACCTCCTCGGGAGACCTACTGAAAAAAAAAACCCGTCTTAATTGAGTAATGAAAATACATTTGGTACATTATTGTTACTTTGCTAAAACAGGTATAAGTTTATGTGAGAAATTGTGAAAACTTCACTCATGTGTGAAATAAATCTCTATTTTAAACATGGACTCGACTTTGCCGATAATAAGTACTAGTTAGGAAGAGCTAACGTTCGTTGTACCGGTTTTTTTTTTTTCAGGGCGATTTCCTTCATCTATACAAAATATACACCCCAGTAGCAAATTTTTACTGGACGAGGTCCCAAGTGGCTGTCGGATTTTGGAGTCCTAACGAACATTCGACGGAAAATTGGGTGGGGAAAGGAAGGGGGGGCATCAACCCCCCAAAAAAATTCTGATTCGGAAAAATGGGCTCATTCGAAAAAACCGAGGTCTGCCTAGAACATAACTCCTTGAAAAGTACACAATTCTCACATGCTATCAATACCGCTAGAAAAGCATCGAGTTTTCTAGCAGTAATGTTCAAGGAATAATTCCGAGCTTATAATTATTAAATGATATTTTTTTTTGTGTGCGCAGCGTCAGTCGACTAAAACATTCACTCTTGTAAATATTGTGGGTCTACATTCTGCCAGTTTAAGAATTTATTTATTTTTATAAAAATCCTACAGTTTTCTCTTAGGTGTATTTATATCCGGCAATGACCGCCACGATTCCATGAATTGTTTGACAGACAATTGACTCGAAAATGGAACTTCTCAATGTGCATTAAATAAGCGTGAAATTTGCTTTAAAAGACGACATAGTTATAATGAAGTGCATCTGCTAGACGTAATTTCAACTTCTCTTCCGCGTATAGAAGGCTATTATACCAGCTACCGTGAATTGGAAATAAAACATGGCTAGTTACCGCCATTCTTCAAGACGTAATTAACTAACTACTTTCACTTTTTTTTATGCATTACCATTTTAGTTTAAGTGTTACGTTTATGGTCGTTTCTTTCCAGACAAACAAGGCTTAATTGTCGAGCAGGCTTTTTTATGGGGGATTTTTTTTTTTTGGGGGGCCCCCCGGCCCCAGGAAAGCAAGGTTACGACGAAATTAAGTTTCTTGTGGACTTTTCAGTCACCTGATTCTTAATACAGTAAAGTGTTAACTGCTTTTTCCCTTCATAAACAAATAAACAAATAAACAAGCGGCTACAGCGACTGCCTAGTCGCACCGGTCTTCTGTACAGTTCCTCCACTTCCAATGTTGAGGCGCGCACCTCTATCACGTACTACACCAGCTATCTTTATTATACTAATCAATTGTCGGTTAAAAATGTGTTAGCTTTTAGGCCCGTTTTACATTTTAGGCGTAATTGTCAGGGTGTAGGCATTTTAACCAGCAGTTTTAATTTCGTAAGTAGCAGCTAACGGAGATTTGGATTGTGTAGTAAGCATATTCATTTTTGCAACACGATAGTAGGGAAGTAAGCGAGAGAAACGCCGTTGATGAAGCCAACAGCGACTCGTAGCAACTCGACGTTGCCGTGGTAACATGATTTTCGGCCTAATTTTCATTCTTAGGATTATTTTTTTTTTAGTTCAGTTTTAATTTCGTAGGTAGCAGGTAGGCCTAATGGAGAATTTGGTTCGACGGTAAGCCTATTCATTCATGCAATAATGCGACGAGACTATTTTAAACGAAGCCAAAAAAACATTTGTTTTTCTTGCGAGTTATCTTAGGATTTCAGTTCGACGATCAAATATTATTATTTAATTCAGTTACGTCGAAGAAGTTTATTAGCTATAAGGAAGTAACGATGTTTTAATTTGTCATGTTATTTAACTAACTGTTGACACTAAATCTAACGTCGTAAACCGTGGTCGTCTCTATCTGGCACCGTATAGCGAAGTTGAAAAAGGCGACGGACGGACAAAGTCGTTGCTCAGCCGCTACGGCCGTGCAGAAGACTAAAAAGTGATTTAAAATCTTGAAATACGTCTAAATATGGTCCCATGTTCAATCCTTGCCTCAGCCCACCTTATGTACAATAAGTACCGTGATCATTGATCATACCATCCGTCCATTTAATGCAACAGGCAGGGGTGAAAATAGTTGTCAGTCCGCCCTTTCCTCACACCGCCCAAATACCCACGCCCTTCCTTTCCTGCAAACGTACGCCCCATGGGTGTGGGGAGTCACTATATGAAGGGGAAAAAAAGCCTTCCCGCGAGAAAAAACAGCCTTCCCCGCGAGAAAAAAAAAACACTAAAAATGGTCTTAGGAGCCACGGCAAAAATTTACATCTACAATTGAATGGTGGTAATATTTTGTGTAGAAGTACTGATGTTTGTCTTTAAGTGCATTATTTTTTTTTTCCTATTCAATATTTAGTGACACGCGTCGAGAATCAGAGCAAGGAGCTCGGCAAGGAGCTTCTTGTTACGTACTAGTGCCGGTCTGTCTGTATACACGATAACTTGTGAACCCATTTTCCTATTCACAAGATCTAAAAAAAAAAAAACATTTTTTTTTAATGTGAAATTCTCACTGGCCCTTAAGAAATAAATGGGGAAAGTTCAATACGAAATAGTGTGAACCAACTAAAAAACTTACTTTTAACATCCCAATCACCCACGTCAGGTCTTTCAGTTAAAGGTACACCAGGCCTACCTTATAACAGCCACGTCCCGATCGCATCTGCGCTTCTACCATAGCCAAGGTCAACTGAGACAGTAGCTTTGTTCCTCGCAGCGACGAACGGAACTACTGTCTCAGTTGGCATTGCGCCAAATCGACAAGCGAACGTGAACGCATTAATTGTTTCGTCACAAACCGGAATGATTCTCGTATTTTAAAATCACAATTTATGATTTTCTAGACTAGTGTCTATAATTTTGCTTCGGCGATCTATTGGAATAATAAATGTTTACTGCATTAGTCTTTTAGTTTTTTGATCTCGTAGTAATTATTAGCAAATAATTAAAATTAGTACTGCGCGCGCATACAGATAAAACTTCGAGGTCATTGTAGGTGCGCAAAGGATCATATAGGAACGGAACGTTCTTAATATAGTTAACAATACTCAACAGAAAATCTCCTAGATTCCACATTTTAAAACGGTTTTTTAGCAAGGGAAAGACTAACGGCAAGTAAATAGACCATTGGGGCCTTACTTGATGTGGTGGATCGAGAAAAATGGCGCTGGGACGTATATCTCTTTAATGACTGAAAATCGATGATAGTAAATTCAACCAATATGGCTATTTTGTACGTTTTATAATGTTTTTTTCTGTGTAATTTTTACGCCTTGAAAAAGATAGAAACATTGCCTGCCGAAATATTTGTAAACCTTTTATTTGTTTTGTATCTTCTGGCTTGGAATGTGGCCATTTACTGCAAACGTCGTAATAATATCACGTGCCGTCTTGGTATTCTCCATCCAAGTAGTTTGTATGAATCGTTTCCGCCCGAAACACACGCCCCGTTTCCGGTCGTAGAGTAAGCAGTTTCCGGTATTATTATTTACTTATTATTGTTGTCATTTTCTAAATGGGCTACGTATCACCAAATATGAGATGTATTTACGATTTTTAGACTGCCGTAACGGCCCCAGATTTTGAAACTATAAATCCGCTACTACGAAATGCAGTCACTGGTTAGATCAGAAATGTGGATACTGGAAACCTTAGTTTAACTAGTGTGCAGGTTTAAGCTTTTTTTCCCGAACTGGTCGTCCGTTTAGTAAAACCAGCAAATTAGAACTTTCGCAAACGGTAGGCTGATGCCAAGGCTGTAAACACGAGGTAGGGGTTCCCCCAACCCCCTCAACCAAAACTTTGAGTCGGAAAAATTAGGTCTCAGTCGGAAATAAGAGGTGGGCCGAAGCTGCACAAATGAATTTTTTCAGAGGGAACTAGAAAGGAAGCTGTCTTCGTATTGGATATAGTAGAAACTTTCAGTCTTCACTACGCCCCAACATTTTTCTTTGATACGCCCCTGGTTATTGCTAGGGGGCGTAAATATCGGGGTCACTGGGGGTTACAAAGTCGGAGCTCCCCCCCCCCCCTTCCGACTCTGAAGGAGTCTCCCTCCCCCATAACGAAAGTCATGAGTAATATTCATAGTGCAATAATGAGCAGTAATATTCATACATACAAAGCAGGAATAAATAGCAAAAAATAAATAAATAAAGGACTTAAGATTATTATGGGGAGGGGGTGGAGGGAGACTACAAATACTTGGGGTAAAAAACAAACAAAAATGGGTTTTTTTTTCATATAAAATTGGAAACTTGTCAGTGCGGATTCCCACCACAATTGGCTACAGGATATCATCAGGAGGTAACCTAGGAGGGTATGAGAAAAACTTATTTTTGAAGGGGGGAGGGTATTTTTTTTTACTCTATTAAGAAGGGGGGGGGGGCATCTTAGAGTCATGGTCTTTGAGTCGTAATCTTCGAAAATTAGATCGGCACATTTTCACTCCCTGCGCTTCTCCCCTCCCCAATCTCCTGGTGATATGAATATGACTGATCCAACTTAAAAACTGCATCGCATACACTGCCGTATATTTGCACCCGGCAGAACGTTGAAGAATCCCTTTCCCGTATTCGAACATTCAATTGTCGACGTTATGGGAATGTCTAGCGCACGAATTTACTCAAAACACCCGCCGAAACCGAAAAACAGCTCATAACAGAGGTATTAATATTTAGCTAGAGAATGCTCTACGCACCGCTGGCATTCATAACCGCAAATCAAGCACACAAACCGAGCTCATTTCTCGTAATTCCGGCAGTGAGGTTTCCGGCAGTTCTGATTGTTTGCCCCATTCCAATATTGGAGTCGTCCAACATTGGGGACCATTCCGATTAACTGTGCGTCAACACCACGTGATGCGGACCCCAGTTTCCAGTAAGTACGCAAGCTTTGTCAAAGTATCAGGCAGTAACTAACCAAATTAATGAAAACATCATTAAAGTCTGGGCTTTAGAGCGTATGACGCACAAAAAATTATTAAATAGCGGGAAAATACAAAATATTTATAAAATCCTGTGTCCTTTTACAGTTAACCATTGTTTATGTACCCTACACAGTATAAGAAGAAGTAAAAATAAGAAAAACTAAAGCAACTCGTTTAAATATACGTTGATTGAAAGTATATTTAAAAGATGTGAAAAAGATTTTTTTTTTAATTCTCAAAGCTGTTTTTTAACTTCGAGCAAATTAATGTATACTGTGATTGAAATAAAGTTATTATTAATAATCCAACAATATTAATCATAATTCTTATTAAGTGTTACTACCGTTTATGGAGCTTTAACTGTAACTAGATTTATTCTCAATTTTTCTAAACAATGTTATGTCTAAATGTGTTCGAGATAAGACCAGTATATTTAACAATCGCGGCCCTACACTTTTTTTTACTATTATTTATTTTAAGACTTCTTTTTATCCTTTATAGAAACAAACAAGCTCAAACAAGCTCTCAACGGCTTCGGGCATCGTATTGATTAAAATTATTAATGATTACACTTAAATTATGAAAAGCAACATTACATCGCTTACCTGGGACAAGTCCAAATCTGCGGCGGCCATGTCGTAACTGTTGAGTCTATGTCTGTTTTTCCTGATTGTGGGTTTTCTCTTACTCAACTTGGGCGAGGACATTCCTCCGCCTACGTGCATGATTACGCCTCCGCCAGTGTTCCAAATTAAAATATTCAAAACTGTTCACTAAATTTGCAACACCCGTAACAAATCGAAATATTTTGCAGAATGTTTCTTCGGGTGCGACAGTTTGTAAACACACCTATGATGGCTGGAATTGTAGCGTCATTTAAATTTTTTTTTTCGAATTTAAACGTAAAAATGTAAATAACTGTCCCCAACTATTTCCATATTTACATAAAAATACACCTTTTTATCAATTTTCATCGTGCCTTTTTCATTTTCACGTCCCCATTCCCCGAAAATGAGCAAATCCACAAACAACAAAATTGCAGGTTCGGAAGCTCTACTCACGATTTTGGGTCACTACTGGAGATTTCGCATTAATCACCACCATTTACGTCACAAACCATGCACCAGACACCCGTAATCCTGTACGATAATCATCGTACGGCAATACAGTACCCTAGAACGACATTTTTGGAGGTTAATTTCCGAATAAATGCAACTGACACAACCCCAGTTGAGTGACTAGGTCTGACATATCGGAGCTGGGCTGGGTGGTTTTCTCCCGACTCGGATCGATACAGTACAAGCGGCGCTCCGCGAGCTCACCGGATGTGTCATTAAAAGCCGAGCAGACGCGAATACGGACCACTTCCGGAAAAATTCAGCATTCTCCAAATGTCAAGGCGTTCTCTCGCGTACTCACGTTTGGATGCCTAGTTTTTTTTCGCCCCCTCTCTTTTTGCGAATAGGTTTAAATTAAATTTTTATTTTTAGTTCGGCTATGGTTTTCATTTGTGGCTGCATGTTTTGAATTAAATTAAGAGAGCCCTGGCTCAGTCACGATCTACATCAAGCCGAAAATATCTAACTGGGTTAGGATTACGAGCCATCATTTGTGATTTCACTCACTGGATGTCGCTAGGATCGCGTGTTTGCGACTAAGCGATACAGGAGAGTTTTTTTTTTTATTCGCTTCTCTGCGTCGCTTAGCAACCGGTGTATGAGTAAGCGATGATCACTTTCGCTGGCAGACGAAATAACGCTTGTTTCTCGGGACGTTTTTCCTGGTCAAAGATTAGCGGGGAAAAAATTAGGTCCAAGACCTTTTTTTTTTTCAAGAAAAAGAAATTACGATTTTGTTTTTCATGAAGAATTTCAGACTTCGTACTAGGTCTTCTCTACCACACTGATTATTTTAATATTGATAAGATATTAACGTAAGTTTCTCTTAGCCCGTTTTATGTTTCTAATTTTTGAGTTCATGTACCGTTTTTCTGTTCGTCAAAAGAAAGGCGATGGAATGGGGGGGGGGAGGTGTTCTAGTAATTTTACTATTCCGTTGCAACTATGTAACCTGAACACACTACCACTGATCTAAATGAAGTGCATCTGGTAAGCCCAGTTGCTTGAAATTCCTGTAAAATAAATAACAATTGTGTTTAAAATATTTAACCAGGGTGCCTGGCCGCTTGGCAAACCTAGGAAACTAAAACTAGGGGATGTCAAAAAAGTGTGGAGTTCTGAAAAAGCTGTGTTAAAATGAGATAATTTATCGGTAGTCTTAATTCAGACTTTGGGACCTGTAGGCGCTGAATTACCAAATGTGTTTAACAAAATACAAATTCGTTTTTAGGGTGGTTTTACCTCATCTTTACGTGATTTTACAATCTTTTTTTTTTCATTATTTATTTATTTTTGGCTTGAAAAATGCTACATTAAGAGATATTTTAATTTCGGGGTTGGTCCGATTCCGAAAGGAAAAAGGGACCGGTCATTAATTGCTGCTTCTAATTAAGATAGACTCAAAGTTGTCCATCATTTGAGAGAGAGACGACTTGTTGCTGGCGAGACGGACGAAACTGGAATGATCAACCGAACTGAGGGATAGGCTGTAGTCGGATGGTTGACGTGCACTGTCACACTGATTTGACATTTAATATTTGACGTGTGGCATTTGCGATCCGACAGTGTTACATTATTTACTCCTAAATTGTGTGTGTGGCGTTGTTCCCTAACTTTAACTTTATTTCGGTTGTGACGCCCGTTATAGGAATGGAATGGAATAGGTGTTTATTGGGGCTGCAGCTCGAAGCTACGCGCCCTCCCTATAGAGCAGTGACACGACGTAGTATTATTGTATATGATATATATGATATAACTCTATGCTGGAGCCTTAATGGGTTAGCTGCAAGGGGCACTGCAGAGAGAAACAGAAGGGCGTCATACTGAAGCCGATGCTGTGAAGAGTGATCTCTTAGACCTAAAACGCGCGATTTTTGTTGTTGGAGAAAACAACGTTATTATAAGCCTAAGAAATCCGCTCTTCCGTTGTTTTTTCCTCCTTTTTTATGTAGTGCACCTTGTAATTATGCCCTCCAAAACCTATACTGGTGCCAATATGATGCCAATATGGCGGCAAATGTCACTGCCCTATTGAAATACAAACCATAGGCATGGTACAACAAAAGAATAGCTGCAGAGGAGGAAAAACGCAGTACACAACAATGAAAAAAAAATCATTGACGAGTGCAAGTTAATAATAATAAAAAAACGACAATTAAAATGCATGCTAAATTGAAAAAAAAATGAGTAGTCTGAAACGTAAGTCAAAGCTATGTACACGTTTAACTGAACAAAAAACGGCTTCGCCGTTTAGAAAAAAAGCATTACAGCTCGTATCCCCATACTCACAGCTGTGAAGGTACACGAATAAAAACGGATTAGAGTTCACTCGAACGCAACGAACTATAATTTGAACTCCAATTCCAGGGAACAAGGATTGTGTTTACTCAATAGTTATGTCAGAAAGTGAACGCTGTTTATGTTTGAAATGTTTAATGTTTATGTGTGTGCATGTGCGTGTGAATGTTTCTGATGCATTAGGAGTAGACCCTAATCAAAAAAACAAACAAAAAACATGCTGAAAGAAAAAAAAAAGTAATTGAGCACGTGCGGAAATGCAAAATAAAATTTGGAAGAAAAGTATTAAAAAAAACGCTGTCAAAGCGAACACATGTATGTAACTGAAAATAACTGAATACAATACTCAGCCATGGGCGTACACACGGGCTGCGGGGGGTTGGGGGGGGGGGGGTTAAGGGGAAAGGGCTATTACGAAAAATGCCCATTTTGTTTAGCATTTTTGGGCAAAATAAAAAAAAAAAAGATTTTCCAATCCTTTTGATACCACCAATTCAATTTCGCGTGACCTAAACAGTGCGTGCTTTAATGTCCACTCCAAAAATTGATTGTGTCCTTTTACCTAAAT
>JAHWFP010068702.1:65863-77405 GCA_023313725.1 Lithobius niger | reverse complement strand
ACTGAAGACACACCCCGTAAAAATCTAAGAGATCTAAAAAAAAAATCACAATGCGACAGAAATGTTTCAAATAGTGGAAAATGTAACGGGAAGGATCAGAGATGAAGAAAAACTAAAATTTAAAGGATGAATGTCCACCAATCATAGAGAAAAAGATGCGTCAATAACGTTGTTTTTATGTTACTGTCCCATATTAAATTTTCCCATGGTAAATCCCATATACTTTTTGCTCATGGCTAGCGCAAAATTGAGAAAGCCTATACGTAGCTGAATTTTGGCACACGGATGGCTGGTGATCTGAGCATGGTCCTTTTGTTGGTTTGGGGGTTGTAGGGGTCAGGACAAATGCGTGAGAGGGTTGTGAAATTGGCCACCAGCGAATTTAAATTTTGTTTCTTTTTCCAAGTTGCAACCAAAGATTTTAAGCAACAATGGCTTGAACAATCAACACTGGTCTTTAGATTTATTGTAAAAGCCTGGACGAACTAAAAACTGATCTGTAACGAAGGACAAAATAAGGACACATTAACGTTACCGTCGATTGCGTAAGAATAAAATGATGCACATTACTGTTACGCAACAATACGAGCATCCACGAGCTAACGGGGTTTTTGTTAATAACTCAAAACTAAAATGCTTCGCGTTCTGCTGTCTTAGTAACAGCGACCTTCGGGGGTTTCTGCATGACTAAATGTCAACGAAATCTTGAAAAGTTAAGGGGAAGGTGCAGGGAGAAACAAAGCAACTGTAGAGGATGCGCTGATCGGGTGCGCTGATTGTTAGCCAGTGTGTGCAAAAATGGGATTGAAACAACTTAAGTATGTGAAGAGCGGTCATACAATAAACTAAGCCGTGACAATTTGGCTACTCTAACGGCTAATTGGCAATGGTAAATTTGAAAATTATACATGTGAAAATTTATAGAAATAAAATTCCTCGAGAAAAATGGTACAGATGAAGATAAGACAGTGTAACCTTATGTACGTTCACAGTCCTATGAAAGTTGTGATATCCACCCAAAACCAAAACTGATAGAAAAACCCGCCAAGTTCCAAATACGATCGGCCTTTGAAGCTAGCGATATCATTCAAACAAGGAAAGGCCTCCAAGGTCAATCCTATTAGCCAAGTTAATCGCACCCAATAATACTTTAGACGTTAAATGAAAACTTGAAGGTTGCTACAGCGAGTAACAATCTTCAAGTTTTCATTTAACTTTCAAACTATTAGTCGGTGCGATTAACTTGGCTAATAGGATTGACCATGGCAGCCTTTCCTTGATTGAATGATATCACCACCTTCAAAGGCCGATCGTTTTTGGAAACTTGGCGGGTTTTTCTACCAGTTTTGGTTTTGGGTGGATCTAAACAACGCTGCAAATAAACTGTATTCACGTCCAATTAACGAAAAATAAACCAACTGTAAAAACAAAGCAAAATAAACAAAGCCAAAAACTGGTAAAGAGGCCACCAAGTTGCGAGTGGTTCAGCCCTTCAAAGAAGTGATATCAACACACCAAATCTAACTAAATAAAACAAATTACAACAAAATTAAAACCAAACCAAAAACCTATAAAGAGGTGACTAAGTTGAGAATGGTTCGGCCTATAGACGAAGGGTAGTAGCAAATAAGTGAAAACCAATTTCTTGTTGACGTGGCACTTTATTACATATCTGGACGGTAGTGGACTTGAGTCAATACACAATTTAAAAAAAAAGAGTGATATCATATCAAAAACCAAAACTGGTAATGGTTCCGAATGGTTCGGCCCTTAATCGCACCGAATAATATTTTGGACGTTAAATGTAAACTTGAACATTGCTACCAAAAGTAGCAATGTTCTAGTTTTCATTTACCCTTCGAACTATTAGTCGGTGCGATTAACGTGGCGAATGTTTTGGAGTGTTGATATCACTCCTCTGAAATTCCGAACCATTTGGAACTTTTACCAGTTTGGTTTTTGATATGATAATACTAACTCAAACAACGACAATGTTACTTTCCCGGCGCCCAAGTAATCTCTTGCTGCCTCTTGTTGGTGTGGGGAGGTTTTGCCTCTCTTGGCCTGTTCGGAGCAGACAGGGGACAGCTCTGAATGGGTGGATATCTGTTGTGATGCCTCGTTTTACAGTGGTGTGTGGTAGAGATGTGCGGGAGCATGTGTTCCAGACCTACGGCAGGAATACAGCTACTTTCTTAGGTGCCTCCCATCCGGCTTCATTGGGGGATTGGTAGCACTGTCGGTCGCACTGGATATTGGGTTAGATTTGCAGTTAAGACAGTTCCGGGTGCTGACGGATTCGGCGGCTGGGATCCGGTTCCTTCGAACTGCATACAGGCAATTGGATGGCAGTCACCCTCTTGTTATTGAAATTGGCTTGAAATTGGTGAGTGCCATGCAGCGGGGGCGGGGTCGGGTGGCTGTGTGCTGGGTGCCGGGCCACACTGGCCATTTTGGAAACAAGGTGGCAGATGGACTGGCTAGACGGGGATTTGAGGAGAGAATCAACACGGTGACATTTCCAGTTACTCCAAGGGACCTCCTCCCAGTTCTGAAGTGGGTGACCACAAGGGACTGGCAGAAAGAGTGCGATGATAGTGGAGTGGGCAGGGTTCTTTACAATCTCCACCCGACTGTATGTCGTCCGTGTGGCCTGGATGTGTTTCCTAGGGGTGACGGAGCACTGTTGTCCAGACTTAGGCCTGGGCATGTGCTGTTGAGGGCTCACACGCACCAGTTGGGCCTCAGTCCCACTCCGGTCTGCAGGTGTGGCTCAGAGGCCGAGACAGTGGAGCACTTCCTTCTGGTGTGCCACTTTTGGGCAAATTTTCAGGGCTGGGTATTGGAGGATTGGGGAGCCGAGCAAAGGGAATTCTGGGTGCATCCTCGCACGATGCAGGTACTCTATCTGCCCTACGACAAGTAGTGAGGTTCTGTAAGCAGACGGCAAGGTTCAATCAGTTGTAGGCAGCAGACGTTGTGGGGGGGGGGGGGGGGGGTCTATGGTGAACTTGGGTGCGATGGAATTATGGATGTGGATAGATTTAAGTAGTTGTAAAATTTAGAATTGAGCGAATGACTTGAGGTCCGTAGGCTCACGTATAAAATAAAGTAAAAAGTAAAGTGAGCTATAATCCGATCTTGTGCGCTCCGCCCATTGCTGCCCCATTATTACATGTTGCAGTATTGCATTCTGGAACCTCCCCTCGTCCCGTCCAGTTTTTGTTAAATTCTCGTGCGAAAACGAACTCTAATGCTTGCCAGCCGTGCTAATATTAATAATAATCGCCTACTGTACGTAACATTATGTTTTTGTGGGTAAAGTGCACATAAGCAAAGGTGCACACAAGCAGAATACTATTAAGGGAACAGTAATATCATAACAAGCAGTGCCCTCCATACAGCAGTAAGCCCGTAAATAGATTTATTGTAGGCAATAGAACACACCCCTCAAACGCTCCGGTGGGAGCGTCATCTCAATGAAATATCCGTCCATAAAATACCATAATTAAGGCTTTAGTGTATGATTTTCGCTGTTGTGCCATTGTGTTTCATTTACTCCAAAATGATTCTAGTGCAGTGTCGCACTGCTGTTCTATAATAATAATAATAATAAAAATGATAATAATAATAACAATAATTATGAGAACGTAGATGTATTAATTACAAAAAGCCGTCAGGATTCGTTGGCATGTTCATGGAGTGTGTATCAATGGTCTACAAGCAGAGTTGGACTAGATCGCTGGATCACTGGGTCAAGTGGTTCCCATTTTTTTTCAGATGAACTCATTTAGTGGCCCCAGAAACCCCGTGTGACCCAAAGACGCGTTGACACAGTGGGCCACTGTCACCTATACTTACCGACTGACGTTTGTGGAAATTCTCTTATGGGTCTGGTTGACCAGAAACTGGTGACTGGTTCTTACAGGCCAGTCTGGAACTGGCTGGGAGATAACTGTTAAAACTGCAAGGAAGACTCATGTTGGTTCACTGTCTAAAGATGAGTAAGAATATGTCAAACTCGGTCAGAATGGGGGTCCCTGGGTCACCGGGTCATTAAGCTGCTAGGTCATAAAACATGTGACCATCATATTCCAATTAAGATACCGTTATATTGAAAGCCATGACGTGCGTAACTAATATCTGTTTATTTCTCTGAACATAATTTTTGTCAAGGACTGGTTAAAATTTCCCATGAAACTTTAAATACTTTAAATACTTTGTTTCTCGCGTATTTCAAAATAAATAATCTAGAACCCCTTAACCGATTAATTTATGTATGAACCTAAATCCACATACTGAGTGCATATGCATGGTTTGAAATGTGTCGGGCACTTTGATTGAACCGGAGTTATCGTAGATACAGACAAGCGACAATCATCAGCACAGGACAGCACAAGCCTCTTTGCCGCGCGTCGCGTGTAGCGCGTTACTGATAATACGAATGGAACGCAAACTTGTGCAAGTTTATCGTCATCTGATGGGTCGACCTTCAGTACCGTCATAGGTACAATAGCATACATCATGAGTATTCTCGGTAATCGTTTCGGTAATCGTGATATCTTCACAAATCACGTTCTTTAACAGAAACCAGAGCTGAGCATATGTCACGATGATGAAAATAAATGCGGATCTATGCGGAGAATCAGCTTGAAAATTTTTGAAAATTGGAAATGGAAGATAAAAGAAGACTTATGCGGAGAATCAGCTTGAACATTTTTGAAAATGGGCAGTCTTTATACCCTGACAAGCAATGGTACCCAGAAGAAAAAAACCTGACAAAACCCCTGGAAAACACGCCCCCAACAAAACACCCCTTGGAAAAAACGCCCCTAGGAAAAAAAGCCTTTAGGAAAAAACGCTCCCAAGTTGGGAAAAATGCCGCAGTAGTGATGATCGTAGCTGAGCCTCAGATTTAATTAATTTAATTTTATTTTATTTTATTTTATTTTATTTTCACGTAAGTAGAGCTCAGCCTTTCAGCTCTGCGCCCTTTCTAAAGCTAACTTAATTTATTTACTCTAACAGCAGCACATCACTCTTTATTAATAAACAAAAACGTATCGTTAAAAGTAAGGGTCTAAAAGTCAAAACCTGTAAGGAACACGGACAAGCTTTGACTGTAAGGATCTAGGTGTCAAATTTTGCCAGTAAGACGCAGCTAAGCATTAGACCCTTAATACCCAGTGATCATGTTAATTACTTAGTAACTCAATTTTGTAATCTAATTTTATAAATATACTTCAAGCCAATTCGGATTGAACGTGTGCATGTATGAATATAATAGTTTTTTTTTTGTTCTTGGAATATGTTTAAACAACTTCAAGAACACAATTTTCCTGTGAAATTTGGCACTCTTCTGTTTTCTGTGATTTTTTATCCTTTGAAATTTTTTATTATGTTTCTATGAACTTCGTACATTTAAAGCAATTGACAACAACCAATAATGATCTCTACTGGAAATACCAAACCAAGACAAAAAATTTTCAAGCTAAAGCAAAGCAGGAAACGCACATCCCACTACCACGAGACTGGCTTAATTAATGAGTTAGTAAGCCAATTTTGTAAATTTAACTTTGTAAATATCATCCCAGCCTATTCTGACAGAATGGGTGTACACGCTTACACTTGTAGCAGGTTGTCTTGCTTGGAATCGCTGTCATGTTACCAAACCAAAAAAAAATGTCAGCCTAAAGCAAAGTTACAGGTTTTGACTTTTAGACCCTTACTTTTAACTTTTAACGATACGTTTTTGTTTATTAATCCGTGTTACTTTGAGAATTGTAATAAATAGGTGTGGTGTGGATGAGAGGTGGGGTATATGTATGACACCGTTATAATTAATGTAGTTTGTTTTTTTCGCCGCCATTAAGCTCGGTAAATAGCTATGGCCCTTACAAACCTGGCTATCGCTAGTGTTAACAATAGAAACAAATCTTCTTCAGCCTACGTCATGCAGGTGGCGTTTGCTAAATGGCATTGTTGCATAATAACAATGTTTAAAATAATGTAAAACAATCAATCTGGTCGTTTAGAGCTTCGTAACCCCTGAACCACTTAGAAAAGGCCTTATGGAAAAGGCACATCTACGGAGCAATACCTGTAAAATGAGATAAGAACCAGTTTTATAGGATAAATAGTTTGGCCTGTAGAGAGGACAAACGAAAGGTACATCCCCAGAACAAGACCAAGAACAAGAAGTTGTCTATTTGGCCCCTCTCTGTATCTCTGGTTTGGCTGGACTGAATTTCACAATTTTTGGACTATAGACAGGCCTTGACTAATCAAGGCTATCCCAAATTTGGTTTAAAGATGTTTAATTTTAACGGAGTTATAAGCTCTCAAGGTTAAAAAGTTAACACACAGATCCTAGGTTGACGCTTACTAACACTGGCTATCGCTTAGTAAGCGTCAACCTAGGATATGTGTGTAGGTCTGGCTATCGCCAGTGTTAATTAGTTAACGAGTAACAATATAAACGGACTGCCAGAAATAATCGGCAACACAACATTGTCGCTAAAATGGACGTGCTACTTGTTTGTAGTAGGGCGCATGGCTTCGGTCCACTACGCGCTTAATAAAACTGCACCGCGCTTCTTATTGTTGATGGTTGATTGCAAATGAGCTTCTTATTGGATGGTTTTAGGTTGTAATTTTGTTGTATCTTCATTGACAGGCGTAAGGCATATGCCAAGGCTCTGAATTAAATTAATCAAATCAAATCAAATCAAATGAGAAAACACAATGGAGTGGTGATAGTGATGACTTGACTGGACTTGATGTTGAGAGGCTGATGAGCTGATCGTTACAGAGTATTAGTATTAAAAAACGCTTGAGCGTATAAAATACGGATGTAAGCCTTAAAAAACTTAAAACGTTAAGGGCACAGATATTAGAAAAAGACATGTAAGCCATCAGCGTCGCACTAATACGTGTAAAAGAATATCCAGCAACCCAAAAAACAAGCTGGAGCTTCTTTTACACGTATTAATGCGACGCTGATGGCTTACATGTCTTTTTCTAATATCTGTTCCTTTAAGGCTTTAAGTTTTTTAAGGCTTACATCCGTATTTTATACGCTTAAGCATTTTTTTAATACTAATATCCCTTATTTTTTTTCTTGTTTCAGCAAGAATAACACAGAAAAGAACACTGTAATCACCTTAAAATACTGTTATAAGAGAATCTTTTCCATGGCTGATTCGTTTATGCTGCTAAGAATGACTTTTGCACCCAATTTCATGTTTTTAGCTTGATCTATAAGAATTTGTTGCCCAAACCCCTGGGAGGCATCACGGGGGGAGGGGGGGGGGGCCACTTTGGGGTATTTCATAGGGGTCCATGGCTGGTTCGATTTTTACTGTTAAGAAAGACTTATGCACCAAATTTATGTTTTCTGCAGAATTTCTGCAAAAATTTGTAACTCCACTTAATTATTTCTGCCCAGTGCTTTATAATAATAATTGCTCTGCTGACAAGAATACTGCAGTCGCATCAAAATCGTGTTCAAAAGGACCTGGTCGGTATTAATACCTATATTTTAAGCTATACAAATTGAAAATAGGTTCATTGGTTCGATCTCTAGGTAAGGGCAAATTGTCTAGCCCATTTGGCTTACCGTGTCAAGAATATTGTAGTTACATTAAAATAGCATGCGAAGACCCTAAGCCTTGTCCGTACCAACGTTTTAAGCTATAGAACTTGAAAATCGGTTCTGTGGTTCGATCTCCAGGTGAGGGCAAAGAGTCCCAACAGCAACATTAATGATTTTTACCCAGTGCTCTACTATAATAATTGCTCTGCCGACGAGTATACTGCAGTCACATCAAAATCGGGTTCAAAAGGCCCTGGTTGGTGTTAATACCTACATTTTAAGCTATACAAATTGAAAATCGGTTCATTGGTTCAATCTCTTGGTAAGAGCAAAATTTCTAGCCTATTTGGCTTTCCGTGTCAAAAATATAGTAGTTACATTAAAATAGCATGCGAAAGACCCTAGGCCTTGTCCATACCTACGTTTTAAGCTATAGAACTCTAAAATCGGTTCAGTGGTTCGACCTCCAAGTGAGGGCAAAGAGTACATTAATGATTTCTGCCCAGTGCTCTGCAATAATAATTGCTCTGCCGACGAGTATACTGCAGTCACATCAAAATCGGGTTCAAAAGGCCCTACATTTTAAGCTATACAAATTGAAAATCGGTTCGGTCTCCAGGTGAGGGCAAAGAGTCCCAACAACAAGAACAAGAATAAGAACAACAACAACAACAACAACAACAACAACAACAACAACAAGAAGAAATGGCCATACTGTGGACGCCGAACGGTTTGATTGTTTTCATTAAAATTTGTAATGCAGTGAAATAGTTGCGACACGACCCCAAATACCGAATTTCGTTGGTCTATGTCAATTCTGGCCGAAACTGTAGGAGCTTAAAGTTTGACGTTTAACATGGAAGTTCACGCTGAGGCTTACATATGGATCGCTACCGCGGTCCTTGATGAGTTGGTATTGGGTGTAATTTGCTAGCTGCAAATAATGCTGTGTTGTTTATGTTGTTTCTTTTGTATTTGTATTGGGTTAGATGGCATACGGCTTTCAGCCATGGCTGTCCGATTAAAAATCAAAATCAAATGAGCCAACTCTATAATTTATGTGATTGAAGTCCTCACTCCAGCAAAACTAAACAAAATTAATATCTCCGTTCTTATTCAATATTTTTCGACCAAATTTGGCCAGATAGTAGATAGCTGGGCAGTGGCTAAAATAAGATGCCACCAAAAAAAAAAAAAAAAAAACCTGCAAAAGAAGTTATAACAGAGCAAAAATGGCTGCCACCAAGTTGCTGCATTAGTTGCCAAGCTAATCCCACCGAGTATTACCGTAGACGTTAACTCAAAAACTTGGCCATTGCTACCGATTGTAGCAATGGTCAGGTGTTTCATTTAACCATTGATCTAATAAATAAAGAAAGAAGTCACAAGGTAAAGGGTAAACGAAGCAAGCAGTCTGCATTAAAGACTGGTCTTGTCAGGATACACAATACACTAGTCTGAGAAAAAAAGAAAAGACTACTGCCTCGACTGAGCCTCGAACCCAGGACTTCGGCTAGTAAACGGGAAGTCCTGGGTTCGAGTCCCATTCGGAGCAGTTGTCTTTTCTTTCTTTCTCAGACTAGTGTATTGTGTTTACTCACAAGACCAGTCTTTAATGCAGGCTGCTTGCTTCGTTGTGATCTAATACTCGGTGGGATTAGCTTAGCAACTGATGTAGCAAGTTGGTGCCTTTTTTTGCTCTGCTATCACTACTCTGATTGTCTCAAACTTGGCGAGTTGTTTCACCCTTGTGGGTTTTGTTTTAGATAAACCTTTAACGTTAAAAACCTTGAAAAAGTGTTTCAGACAGGGACTTTTCCCGTAGGGTGCCTAAGCGGCAAGGGCTTATCGGCCCTATATACCACCTCACCATGATACACCTTGCCACTTCCCTTTCGTTTTTCCCCCCCCCCCCCCCCTCCTGCAACCAATACGCTGCGTCAGAAAAATGAGTGTTAGAAATAACGGGAGTCGGGACGAAACAAGTTCAGATTTCCGGGCAAATCGTAACACTGTCTGAAATTTGAGCCTTCAAACTCCCCCTCCACATTCAAACCCCAATATTTTGTCTGCAATATGTGTCCCGGCTCTTCCTCTTCCCCTCCCCTTCAGCAATGAAGATTATCGAACTTCAGTGAATGGGCCCGTTTCGATTCTAAGTGTCGTATGGCCTATTAGTAATCTTGTCCCATCCCCCAGCTGATTCATACAGAGCACTTGTCAGTGATACCGTAGTCCGTTTTCAAAGTGCTGCTAAAAAAGCTCGCCGTAACCTAACCACGGTTATTGTCGATTAATGTTTTTTTTTTTTCAACAGAATCTGTTGTTTCCGTACCTTCTAAAATTACGATTGGAAGTTCACGTGCATAAATAGGCGGGCCGTAAAGTGAGGTTGATGATCTGGCTTGTACATGTTACTCATTGTAGCTGCGGCCAGCTGAAGAAGCTGATATGGTTGGTAACTTAGACAAGTGATCTTGGAAAAGTCCCTGGCAGTCAGTGGCGCCAAGGGTAATATGAGCAATTATCAGCCTCCTTCAACAGTTACTGGAACGAGTCTAGCCTATTCTGGTCTATCTTGGTTAGTTGAAGTTTCGAAACACAAACTTGATGGTCGCTATTTTGGCTCAGGTATCGTTATTGTCAATTGCACAAACTTAGATGGTTCGCTTTCCCCTTTTGGGTTTTAGATGTGATCTGATAAGTTAGTTAATCAGAACAAAAATCCCGGCGAATTCGTTAAGTTGAGTTGTGGCAAGCCAGATTTAAGCGAGCCCTGATAAAAGGCCAGGCTAATCCGGCAGAAATGTGTGTAAGTTTACCAACCATGGGTGTTTGACGAAATTGTCGTAATTCAGTAAGATACCATATAGTCATATAATGCGCAGTGACCCTCCAGCCGTTTCAAAATGACAGCAGTCATGCTTTGCCTTCTCTTCACTTGGTCAGGTTTTCCTGCCCACTGTATCAAATGAGAGCTAATGAAGCATCAACGTTCGTTCAACGTCATTTAAGTTATTCAACTAAGCCCTGAAAAGTAACCCCTGTGGTGTTCAGACTATCATGTATGTAATATTGGCGCGTGATCGGGGCAAGTGGCGTAACTAAGGTTTTGTACTGAGGGGGGAAACAATCGCCATTTAGCCGAATGGTATGGAGGGAGAAACCAATAACAGCTAGGGGATCTGGGGGAGCACTGTGAGTTTCCCTAGCGGGATCCAGTGCAGAGCCCCCAGAAGCTGACGCATTTTTGCTATTTTCCGGCATTTTCTAGCCTTGTATAGTACCGTTGGAAACATTTTTATAAAATCAGTTTAGCTGATTGCATTATACGCATAAAAAATAATTTTAATAAATAGACATTAATCGCTGCAAATAATATTAAGGAAAATTGGAAATTAGCCAACAGCGAAAATTTTACACTAGAAATAACGTAGTACAGCAAGCCACCGTTATGCACATACGTTTCATCGGAGTTGCATGACCCGGATTCGAACCGGCTACCCAGTTCGTTCCCAGATAGCTAAGGCGCTATGAAAGTGACCTGGGGGTGAACTGGGTAACCGGTTCGAATCCGGGTCATGCCACTCCGACGAAACGTAAGTGCGTAAATGTGGCTTACTGTACTACATTATTTCTAGTGTATAATTTTCGCTGACGGCTAATTTCCAATTTTCCTTAAAATAATTTTAATGTAAATCTTTTAGTTTTTCTTACTAGATACTGATTTTTTATAAATAAATAAAATCCAGGATAATCCAGGTTTTTCAGCTATGCAAAAGTGACTTGTGCAATTTGCCGAATAAGACATCATCAAAATCTTACAGAGGAGGCGAATCATCGCCCCTTTATGTCCCCCCCCCCCCCCACTAGTTAGTTACGCCACTGATGGGGGCCACTTAGTAGTAAGCTAGGTTTGAAGAGGAGTGCGCTCCCTCCCCCCCCCCC
>JAHWFP010068702.1:41979-65763 GCA_023313725.1 Lithobius niger | reverse complement strand
ATATATTCTCTGAAAAACTGACATGGGGCGCCAGATGAGGGAAAGCATAATGCATTCAATATTTCTAAATTGATCGGAAAAAAAGAACATTTCAATCGAATAAACGGTATGCGTTTGAGGCCACTCACGGTTTCAGTCCTAGGCGATGGCTTTCTTGCATGCACCGACACCTGCTAAGAAGTCCTCTTCTTGGGCAGATCGTGGGGCGAATTGCACGTCGTACATCAATTATGCTTATGTGTGACCGTCTTTGTTTGGCTTTATTTCCTAATTATCCGCACGATCGAAAGATTTAATGCTGGGATTTCATGCCTTAGCACATTTTTAGCACCGACTTGGTCTGTAATGTCTTAATCTTTACTGCAAATATTACTTGTTTCTAAAAACATAAACTAACATCCGTCGTAACATTCGGTCATCAAGTGTTGTGGCCATCTTTACTGCACTCCCCGGTTGCTACAACGGGTGTTTGTTTGAATTTTCTCACCGCAGTTTCATATCTCTTAATCACTTGCTTGCTTACCAGATACGTTCATCTAGTATTTTTTTTTCATATCAGGATTCTTTCTTGTCATAAAGAGGTCAGACAATTGGCTTGGTTTGTTATTGCATGTATTAAGCAGGCCGGAAAGCCATGCAATGGCTCTAGATGGGTTAAATAAATTCAGATGGAAACCTATTTACGTTGCCATTCGGACTATGTCAGACTGCATGAGCGGAGAATCGAACCCACGACCTTTGAAATCAAAGGCCGTGGTTTTACCTCTGAGCCAACTGACATGGCCGTGTCAGTATACCTCAGGGGTAGGACCTCGGCCTTGGTTTCAAATGTCGTGGGTTCAATTCCCCGCTCAGGCAGTCTGACATGTTAAGTCCAAAAGGCAACTTAAATAGGTTTGCATCCGTATGTATTGTAGCATGTAGTCACAGTGAATGAGAAGGTCAGTTTGTTTGGTTTATGAGTAACACATTGTTGTAGAATATTTTTACGACGTTAGGTCATGTGGTGTCAGGTTGTCAGCCTGAAAAATCAAACTTGATGGGTACGTGAAGAAAACTTTTTTGCTACTTATACATTTTCGTTTAAAATGAAACACCACAGAATGTAGGCCTGAAGTTAAAACTATGCATTGCACCTTATATTTTCTCAGAATTTTTACCAACATTTCTACCATGAACATGAAATGTTATGCACATAACATGAGATGCACGTGTGATATGTCCCACTAAATTCGTCTCGTGCCAGGCGCGCCGGCCACTTGTTTTCGGGCCAGCCGAGCCCCAAGTTTTTTTTACAGGCCGAAGTGGACTAGCAGATTGTCCTCGCGTATTATCATTTCACCAGCACAAAACACAAATTATTCATCATGCTGCTCCCTTGCGCAATGCTTTTGTTGTGGGATAAGGACGTGCACCACTCACCCATCCCGCTAGAAGGAGTAAACACTCCCGGTAAGAATTTTTGAACGTGAAATCCTAAATAAGCTGGCCTGGTCTGGCCCTCATTCAGCAAGCGCCCGGCGCGAGACGAATTAAGTAGTGCGAAATCAGAATAAATGAGGCGTTTACGTAATAAATTAATAAGCCAAAAAGACTACTTGTAGTAAATTCCTAGTTCCAAGACGGCCTCGGAAAACAACTTACAAGATTTCTATATACTGTTAGAAGGGCCGAGAGGTCAAAGAGCCCACACTCAGTTCTAAGCGACACAAATTTGCTCTGTTGCTTGCTATATACAGAGCTTGAGGAGACAAAAGAATTCACGTTCGGGCAAGAAGGACAGTTTCTGGCCTCTATCTTTGGACTTTACGGTCATCTAGCGTGCACCCTTGTAACGCGTATCTTTCACTTTTGCGGCGAGAAAGTTTTTCTTCTTATTTATTGCAAAATGTCTTCTAACTACTGAATTTCCATTCACAGCAGAAGCTGGCCACCAAAACAGAGTGCGCGACCTATTTCCGAACTTATCGCCATTGGTCTGGACGTTCTGAACAATTGTCATTTTCTTTTTGTAGGGTCAGATTGGGCGATGACCCGAAAGTGGACCCTTGCTCTGCGAGGGGAGGCTGCTGGTCATCTCGAAAGCTATTTTTAGCTTTTTAGCACGGAGCCCCACTGAGATAATGAGGATAATAATACAACGTTAAATGTGGGAAAAAAAAATAAATAAAAAATTGCTTCCGTCTTTCGTAGCAATTTGGGAAGGAAGGAAAGATAACACAGAACTGACGCAGGGAAGTGCAGAAGGACTCATCAAGGTCCTGCTGGTCATTTTTCTTTCTTTCTTTCTTTTAATGGATTGTGATGGGAAGTATATGGGGCCAGAGTCTAGGAATAAAGTCCGAGGGGGAAAAAAGTACGAGGAAGACAACTCAGAGGAAAAAATACCAGGTAGAATAAGTAAAAGAAGAAAAAAACGGGTGTAAACGTCTATTAACAAAAAGCGGAAAATACTGTGGGAAAACCCGTTTGCAGGAAAAAAAAAAGTCCGCTGTAGTAGAATCCGGGGAAAAGGTCCTGAGAAAAAACTACGAGGAAAAAAGATAGGGGAGAAAAAATCTGCGAAAAAAAGTTCAAGGAGAAAAGTCCAGAGCGAAAAAGCCCGTGGAAAACAGTCTCAGGAAAAAGCCTTGCGAAAGTCATTCCCTGGTGAAACTAAAGCCCACCTTAAAAAATTTTTAAAAAGTCAATAAATGGCAAACGAAGAGCGAATCAAGAGAACGTTTCGACTCCCATGTAGGAATGTTAATAAGCCGTTAACAAGCAATTAAAATGAAAAAGATAAAAGCTGAAAAGGAAGCTGAAAAAGAAGTATAATCTTTTGAAATTGAATCGTAAATGGAAGGCGGAGGAAAAGCAACTTCAAATGAGGCAACTTCCGTACACCTGAAATTTTGTTTCATTTCGAGCGGTTTCCGGAAGTTAACTTGATATGCGTGTAACCTCATACGACTTTCGTGCAGGTTCTTCCTTTATTATTGGCAAGGAACTAATATACAAAAAAGAAGAAATTATGGAAAAAATTAGTAAAATGAATCATAAAACCCTAAACTTCTTCAAGAATATAAAGAACTGACAAACCTCGTCTCACTAAATAAATAAATAAATAAACAAATAAATAAATAAATAAATAAATAAAGATAATGAGAAATCCTATAGTGAAATTACTGAAGAAAAGCCGAAAGGTAATAAAAATGCTTTGGAAGGTTAAATGAGTTAACTGGCAAAAGTAAGGTGTGTATTGATAACTTTATAGTTAAAAAAATTTAAGAAAGAAAAATAATAATAGAAATGTATGTAGTGGCTATAACACATCTTTTCTCGGTCATGCAGATAAGCTAAAAATGCTCTAGGGACAGTTATAACGAAAAAGGTGTAAAGAGTAAAACTAAAGGTACACAAAGCATTGAAGAAACAATCTTCGTTTGAAAAAAAACTGAAATTTATGATTTATTATTATAACTTAGAGGAATCAAACCCATACGATCGGTAATGATCGGTCTGTATTGGGCACTTAAAATGGCCCGCATTAAAGGGGGGTTGCCACCAACTTAAAGTCTGCAACGTCTAGCGCCATCGAGTTCTCACTTACGCTTGCTCACAGAAAACAAAGAAATGCACACAAAAATATCTTTTAAAGGAATACTAAACCCTCCAACAATTAATTTTTTTATGGATAGTTTAGATACTGAAATTAATGTTAACAGTCATCCAACGTCAATAGGTGTCATTGTTTAAGCCGTACGAATTTTTAAACCAACTGATTTAAGCAGACGATGCACACGCTCTGGAGAAAATCCCGTTTGAGCGACGCATCGTGACGTCAAGACTTTTAAGGCGCCTTCCAGCTGTCTGCGTGACCTGCGCGTGCGCCAGAAATAAAACGGCATCGCCTCGGACATCGTTTCCGGTTAGCTCGTTCGCCGATAAAACATCATGCCGTCGTGCATACGCAAACGAGTGTAAAAGTTCGTCAAACCACAAAATAAGTTTGTTCAGCTTACCGAATGCCGAAAAAGATGCCATCCGGCTGCGGAAGTGGTTGGATGTTACTGGAAACAGTGGCGTTACAGGTTCAAACTGATAACGCTGCAACGAATTGACAGCGTCAGCGTTGTTGGTAGCCATGTTTGTATACACGCAGAGACTTGGTCACGCGCGCTGCACGATGGGAAGGGGTCCGCTCCCCATATTCCCTTAAATGTTTTGACGTCACGCTGCGTCACGAAACCTCCATAGTCGCGAGCTCTCATAGTGTTACGTTTACTTGGGTGTCTTAAAAAAACGCAGTTATTTTAATTTATTACGACGTAAGTAAGAAGGCAAGCGACATTCCTTTAACAACAATCAAGCCACGTACCTCCTTAATTATTGAGTAAAAATTTGGTACATCCTCGTGCATCTGGAAACAAGATGAAAAGGTTAACGATATTCCGGCCACTAGATGGTGTCACGGTAGAATATAAAGAAAATATCGTGGCGCCATCGAGTGACAGTAATATCGTTAATCTTTATAGCTTGCTTCTGTAGGTGCACGAGGACGTACCAAATTTTTACACAATAATTAAGGAGGCACGTGATTGCTTGTTGTGTTAAAAGATACTGTTTTCTGCGTACCTTTGCTTGCTCCCAGCAAGCGCTAGAGAGCACTGGATGGCGGTAAACTATGCGCAATGGCTGTTTGCCGTGACGTCACCATGAGTTAGCCAATGACGAACGAGAACAACGGCTGTTTGGCCGTCTGATTGGACTAGCCCAGTCACGTGATATGCACGTCACAGCAAACAGCCATGGCGTGTGGTATAGACGCTGCAGACTTTCATTTGAGGGCAACCCGCCTTTGAACAGCAGTATTTTTTCCACCTGCTTGATAAATTCCATCATTGAGACAAGTACTTGGTGAGACATTAAAAATACTGCTTCTCCGTTCGGTATACAAAAAACGTAAAAAAAAAAATAATGGTGGTAAACTACAAATCAATTGCAACACTACCGTATTTTAACAAAATTGTAAAAGAATACGTCGCTGTCAAAATTCAGTATTTTGTAATTAAACATTAGTTTACGTTGGATAAACAATATGGACTCCAAAAAAAAACAAGAGTACTAATGATACCCTTATTATATTACAAACAAAAATCTCAAGTGCCGTAAAAAATGGTTGTATGATTGAAGTTTCACTTCACTTGTTAAAATATACACAGATAAAAATTTAGGATTTGTGATTTAAATAATCAAATGTACAATTCAGAAAATTGCATCTGTCTAAGCGATGTTGTGCTTTACCGACTGAAAACATTCTTAAAGCACAACAGCACTTAAACAGATGCAATTTTCTTAATTGTGCATGTGATTATTTAAATTAAAAATCATAAATTGTTATTCGTGTATTTCAACAAGTAAAGTGAAACTTCAATCCTCGGTAGATTAAGTAGGTAGTGACGCTTTTTTGAAAATATGGGGTAAAGAAAGACCTGCTTCCACCAACGGCACCAGAAGGCAGCACTAAGTTGTCTGGTTCTCGTAGGAGCCGAAACTTGAAAAAAAAAATGGCGGCGTCATTGCCATGGTAACCATTGTAATAGCGACAATACCTGCGGAAACAATGAAATAGTCGAATACTCTAATCATCCGAAGTAGAAGAACTTATGCTCTGTTCGATTCAAACTGTATATAGATCGTTACAATAAACAAACCACAGATGATGCTTCAGCCTAAACGGGCGATGAGGTCGCTTGTCGGGGGTTCTCGGAACATAAAACCATGTGTTAAACTTAGCTCCACTCGTAACGACAATCCGTTTTAAAATTGAATGTTGCATTAAAAAAAGTAAAACGATCAGCCAGATCTAATCTTTCTTAAAATTATTTTAATGTCCTAATCTGAATTATGATATATTTTAAACGATTAATTTTGTATTCTTATTGTGATCAATTTGTTTTAGTGACGCTAAATAGTTTTGATCCCCAAGATGCTTTGCGCTTCCGTTACTTGACGACAGCACCCTCTGGTGGTGAATCGCTGAAAGCAGGTACTTATTTCTTCCCAAATGTTTACCGTTGTAAGAAAAAGCGTGGCACTACCTATATATTCTTCTACTCTGCTTCAATCATATAAACCTTTTTTTACGGCACGCTTGACATTGTTGTTAGTAATCTGTGCACCTTTTTAACTGCTTATGCGTATGCTGCATAAAGCAGTTATTGAAATGCAGTCGGGGAGAAAAAAAGAGCTTGCATCGTAAGCTATTGTTAAATGACGTCACGTCCCACTCCAGTCATTTATTTGCACGGGTCATGCCAATCACCTTTAGCGTCTGGCCGGAAGTAACTGAAATATTATTCGATTTATCATGATTTCGATTAGAAGACGTGCCAGCAAATTGTAGGCGTTGTTATTGAAGAGTTTGTGGTTAAATCGTTTGCATATGAAGGGTTGTAGGTCCTTGACTAAAAAAATTTTCCCATTTATGTTTCTGTATGAAAAAAGGTTGAACCGGAACTGGCCCAGCTTATTTCAGGTTTTGACAACAAGCACGGAAAACGGAATTCTATGTGTTGTTGGGCTATTGGCGAACACTGGAAAAAAATGGCGGCTACTTTACGGTTCGTCGGCAAGGCTGTCCCAATTCTATGCGTATTGGCAGCAGGGGAGTTATGTGGCTCCTGCTAATCAGGTAATTATTGTATAATCGATTATTTAGTGTAACCGTTTCTGTAGTATGAATTCGACAAACGTGTGAGGCAACGGGATAGTACATACTGGCGCGTAGCTAACGGATTTAAAAGGCAAGCGCAGCGCTGCACAATAAAGGCAGAATTATAAATTCATTCCACGATCACTTTCGATAGTAAAATAAAAAAGAGGGAACAAGTTTACGTTACGCGGCTTATGGGAAGAATAAGGGCTCCTCACCGAAAAAGAAAAGGGACGAACACCAATTATGCTCTAACAAACTCACAACAAAAAGACAAAGGCTTTGGGGCAAAGGCTTCGTTTGGCCGTCAGAAATTAATGAAAGCCGCACTTTTTGCGCTGACGGACGAGAGGACGTTTTCTTCCCATGTTCCCAGCTGATATTTTTTTCCAGTTATTGTCAGTTTCCTGTGGTTTTGTTGTTATTGTCGGTTAGGTTAGTTTAGGAACCGGCTTCGGCATTTCAACTGGTTGGGGTTTGGCGTTTCACTTGCCGGACATTTGCCCAGTTTCATGCATTCCGGCACGGCGCGGTGCTAACTTTGGACCTTCACCAAGGCCAAACGGTGCGTTTGTCCCAAAAATGGAAGAGGAACATTACTCAGCAGGTAATTCTTAGTCCATTAAAAAAAAAATCGGACGAGAACTCGTTTTCGTCCCCTGTTCCCTTTACGCACATGGCCCAAAATTCGAAAAAAGAGGAACTGTTTACGAAAAAAAATATAAGCGAACGCAAACACCGTATAAATAAATGTACGGATTGTGGCGCTACAAATCTACTGTTTTAAGTCGTTTAACACATTTCCGCGCTCTAAAACCAACTGTCCCTGTATTTAGGAAGGTGTTGGAGCCATTTGGAATCATTATCGCAAGGATATCGAGTATGTGCCTAATGTAAACTTTAGCCCAATAGAGAGCTTTGTCTTTGGTCTATGAAAATAATAATGTTGCGATTTTTTGCATAAGCAGTTTATGTATTTCTTTATAAAATTCTTGTTTACGTTTCCTCAAAGTGCGGGTAAATAATTGTTGGCTCACCAGCATTGCTAGCATTCCTTATTTTTCATTATATGCCTTGTGGCTGGTTTGCTGATTGGCATTGTTCCCTAACTCAAGGCTCAGTAAACCAATCAAAAATGAAACACGCTGAATCCCTTTGAAACTTTTGACAAATAAAAACTGATTGTTCAGGGTCCTATAACTCCGCAATGGCTCGACCAATTGAAAAAGGGTTTTCTTTGAGGATGTAGGAGAACGACATTTCTGGCTTACATTGTTTCAGATTTTAAGTAGGGATGCAGCAGTATTTCATCTGAAACGGTTGCAGAACACCAAGAAGAAGAACAACAACATGTGAAAAGTTTTAAAATTTACGTGTGGCTTCCTACTAGTACTTTAACTGTTGCACAGAATAGAGTAGTGACATCGACGTAGTATTATTGTATATAACTCTACGCTGGAGCCTTAATGGGTTAGCTACAAGGAGCACTGCAGAGAGAAACAGAAGGGCGTCATACTGAAGCCGACGCTGTTAAGAGTGATTTCTTAGACCTAAAACGCGCGATTTTTGTTGTTGGAGAAAACAACGTTATTTTAAGCATAAGAAATCGGCTCTTCCGTTGTTTTTCCCTCCATTTTTATGTAGTGCACCTTGTAGTTATGCCCTCCAAAACCCATACTGGTGCCAAGCTGGTGCCAAATGTCACTGCTCTATTGCATAATTTTTGGTATAAAAATACTTTCCACACTTATCTACAGTACATATATCTGGCCAAGTTTAGTCAAAATATTGAATAAAAATGGAGATATTAATTGTTTTACTTTTGCTGGTGTGTGGACTTCATTCATACACTATACTTTGTTCCACATTATGGTTTCAGGAAAACTGACTGTATGACTCAACGTTTTCTTCCACGTGGAAGAAAATCCGTTAACATCCCATTCATAAACTCTAACAATAACTTTGTGTAGTCTCCAAGTGTGATATTCACATGTTTTTGCACTCTTAGTGCAAGGAAACGAGTCGTCATCCAGTCAGTTTTCTGAAAACATAATGTGGAACAAACTATATACACAAATAATGTTTAATGCACGGTGGTGACGTCACGCCAACACATCCCCACGCTAAAAGCGTAGTCGTTATATACGGTTAATCTGAAAACCCAACACACGTCAACGTGGGTTAATTTTGATAACCCACACTTTTTTGATAATCTAACAATTTTTTCGAGGTCTACACAACCCCTGCTCCACCATGTGATACATAATGACCGACTTTGCAAAAACTACCGTGGTACACAACACAAATTCAAACAGCGCACCCATCACAACCAGCAGAAACAGCACGTTTGCAACCTGCGACATTTTTCGTACTAACACGAAAAAAAAAACAGAAAAAAACCTCGCGTACCATGCTAGGCTCCCACCCATGGAGGAATGGCCCAACCCTGCAACCTTTCGTTCCGACGGTACGAAGACTATAGGCTACTGACACTTGTAAATACACCTAAATACATTAAAAAACCTACGAGACTCAAGCGAATAGCGCTTTTTGTACTCTAATCTTCTTTAAACTATTAAAGTAGAAAAAAAATACAGTTTTACTTTAAAACACAAATATCGGTAACGGAACGTCTACCCCCTTCGCTCTGACTTCGTACACAGGAAGTTTCTACCGGAAGTTTCCGTTCAGAAATTTACATAAGTCGCATGTAAAAAATCTTAAATTCATTATGATTCACAAATAAAATTTACAAACAAAAATCTTAAAAAATTAGCTTGAGATTTAGTTAGCTTGACGTCACATCTTAGCATTAAAACACATACACGTGAAGCAGACCCGGTAAACTGAAATAATTGATCGTTGCTCGAAACGGAACAGTCCAAATATCTCGGGGTGTCAAAATCACACTCGCGCTAAAGCGCTCGTGCGATTTTGCCACCCCTCGATATTTGGACTGTTCCGTTTCTCGCAGACGATCAATTACTTCAGGTTAACCGGGTCTGCTTCAAGGATATCTATTCTTAATCATACTCGGCGATAGATTTTTTCTTTTGTTTTTTTATATTTTTTTTATCTAGATTCATTCGCAACATGCGAACTTGATGGGCTTCGTAATGGCTGCACTGCACTGTACTTATACAGTGTTTATACTGTAGAAGTACAGTAAAGTGCATCCGCTACGAATCCCATTAAGCTTGTATGTTACTAATGAATGTAGGTCAAAACAAAATACCATTACAAAAAATCCAGAGAAAGAAAATCCAGAGGAAATAAAATGCAACGAAATAAAATCCAAAGGAATAAAAATCCACGGGATAAAAATCTAATACTTTTTTTTTTATTATTTACTTATTGTTTTGCGTTGGGGTAACTCCCCCTAAACTCTCTGCTCTCACCTAGTATTTTGTATGGTAATTGTCTGCACTGGTTTCTTCGTCCAGTCCCCCTCAAGTTCGGACAGGCAGATGCGTTCAGATTACAGCTCTCCTTTTACGTGTGGATACTTGGAATGGTGTTAATATTGTTTTGTTTTTTTAAAGAAACTAAAATTAATTGCACGTTTCCTTTCCGGTTCCGTAAACCTAAGTCCGAACGTGAGTTTCGAATTCACCTTTTATATTCGATTTATTTTAGTAATGCTCGGTGAAATTAAGCAAAGCAAACGAAAGGAGCTTCTCCACGAATGGTGTGGTCTGTCCGTCTGACTGTAGACACGATAACTTTTAAACCCATTGCCGGTTCATTTCAAACTTTTTATATGCAGCCTATGCCCGATTCGTGGAATTAAGTTCGTAATTCGATGTAGTCTCGGGGAGGGCGTTTCTGGGATTTTGAATCTCAGACATCAAAGTTAATGTTACGTCAACTAGTAACAACCCATAGTAACCCATAGTAACAACCCAAATGAGATGCTTAATGCTATCAATGAAAAAATCCTAAGTATTTACAAGAGTAATAAAATCACTAAAAAAGTAAAAGCCCAAAAAACAAAAAATCCCTGGATTACAACTGAAATACTCAATTTAATCAATATGAAAAACGAAATCTGGAAAAAAATCAAAAACCAAGAAAAACCATCTAGTAATAAAGTCGATGAATATAAAAAACTTAAACGAACAATTAATATTAAAAGAAATAAGAGTAAGTATGACTGGCATTACCAATGAATTTGAAAATAATAATGGTAATAGCTCTGTTATGAGGAAAAATTTGCACAAATTAACTGGGAAAACTAAAACTGAAAGTTTGGATTCATGTCTCAAGAAAGCTTTTTCTAATATACCATTTGAAAGACTGACTAACAAAATTAATGACAGCTTTTCTTCCATTATCCCAAACTTGCATAGTAAATATAAATCTGACTTAGATGATAACCAACACTATAATTTATTGAAGACCGGTACAAAAGTAAATAACACAATGGTAATTAACTATTGTCATCCTAATGAAATTTGCTCTATAATTGAGTGTATGAAAAACAAACATTCTGTCGGTCATGACGGCATATTTATGAGACATATTAAAGAAACAAAAGAAAATTCCTCCATTTTTATTTCAAAATTAATAAATTCTATTATTGATACTGAATTGTGGCCCGATGAATTAAAAATACAAGTACTAAGACCAATTCATAAAAAAGGTAGTAAAAAAAATATTGAAAACTATCGACCAATTGCTTTACTCTCCAACATAAATAAAGTCATAGAAAAACATTTTGCTGTTCAAATGAATAATTTTTTAGATTGATTTGACGTGATTTCAAATAAACAGTTTGGTTTTCGAAATGGTAAAGGAACATTGGACGCACTTAAATACATCAACGAGAACATCTCGAAAGCATTAAATAAGGAAAAATTTGTTAAAGCGGTGTTAATTGATTTGCAAAAGGCTTTTGACTCACTGGATCATGATAAATTGTTGACGAAATGTAACCATTATGGGATTCGAGGTAAAATTGGTAATATAATGAAGAGTTATTTACATAATCGTAAAGCTTGTTCTTATATTGATGGTAACTTTAGCAAACAAAATCTAGTTCTGTATGGAGTACCGCAAGGCTCAATTATGGGGCCATTACTATTTAATATATATAAAAATGACATTATAAACTGTATAAATAAATCTGAAATTGTACTCTTTGCAGATGATATTTTAGTGCTATCTATAAATGATAACAAAGATACAAGGGAAGCAAACCTAAAACAGGATTTCAGCAAATTAACAAAATGGTGCACAGCAAACGATGTCTTTATAATGAAATGAAAACCAACAGCATAGACATTTTTTCACCTCATAGAAAATTAATTACAGACGAACTATATATTCACAATATTAACTGTGGATGCAATAAGGGAACCAGTAAATGTAAAACTGTCTTAAAAGTTAATGATGCTAAATATCTTGGTCTTTTTATTGAAACGGGGTGGAAACATAAATTACACATTAATGCTATAATTAAGAAATTAAGATAACTTATGCCTATTATTTATAAAGTTAAAACCATTCTTAATGATAAAGGTAAGAAAATTGTTTTCGATGCTTTGGTTAATAGTCAAATCAGATATGTTATTGAGGTTTTTGGCCAGGCTTCCGATTTCCTTATGGAAAGATTACAAAAAGCTCAAAACAAATTAATTAAAATTCTTTTTGGCAGGAACGGGAAGCATGAGTCAACAATTGATCTTATTAAAAAATACAAAATACTAAATGTTACAAATTCAAAGGATTATACTATTATTTTAAATAACTTTTATAAGTCTGAATACAAACTTAAGGACACCTTTAAAAATGGTTTTCTAAGGGATCAATCAATAAGATTTAAAATACCACTCATTAAAAATAGTTATGGTGCCATGTGCCAAAATCATTATATACCAACACTATTTAATAAAATTCCTACACACCTTTTAAACCTGGACAGCTTTAAACATGCAAAAAGAGAGATAAAACAGTGGTTAATTTATGGTTAAAATGCATTAATAGTTTAAACAGCACAAATATAAATTCCTAACTGATTGTAAATATGTAAATATGTTGTAAATAACTTTAATACTTATTTATTGAAATTATGATGTCAAACTATTTTTCTAATTGAATTTTACAACATAGGTGTCTTTTATGTAATCTGTATTATTCTGTATTTATTTTGCAACCCATACAAGATCAACATGATCTTCGGGATGCTTGATGAATAAATTTATTTATTAAAACACACAAAAAAAAAACTATAGCACAATAATAGTTATCCACTCAAAACCAAAACTGGTATGAGAGAAGCCGCAAATTTTCCAAGAAGGGTCGGCCTTCGAAGGTAGTGATATTATTTAATCAGGGAAAGGCCGCCAAGGTTAATCTTATTAGCCAAGTTAATCGCACCTACTAATAGTTCGAAAGTTAAACGTAAACTAGAACCTTGCTACTCGTGGTAGCCATCTTCAAGTTTTATTTTAACGTCCAAAGTATTGTTCGGTGTGATTAACAGGATTAACCTTGGCGGCCTTTCCCTGCGGTTGAATGAAAGCACTACTTTCGAAGGGCGACTCTTCTCTTATGGTTTTGGGTGGATATCACAGTTTTCATAGGAATGTGAACGTACAAAAGATGACACCGTCTTATCTTCATCTCTACCTTTTTGTTTTTTGAGGAATTTTATGTTTATAAATTTTCTCATTGATCGCTTTCACAGTTGCCTTTGCCCAGTTAGCCGTTACATCAGCCAAATTGACACGGTTTGGTTTATTGTATGTCCATGTTTCACGTGCTTAAGTTTCTTCAGTCAGATTTTTTGTGCACTAGTGTGTGTCTAGATAATTGTATACATCAGGGGAAATGAAGCAGAAATTAAAACTTGACACGTAAAACAAAAGCATACGCGTCGTCGCGTCTTTCAGTTGATGGTTGAATATTGATGAACAAATTCAACTTCTATACACCAACCACGTGAGCCTTCAGGGCATTTTCACTTTCCAACTTTGCACTTACGATATTTACATCATGAATATTATATCGCTGATTGTTCATCGAGTAGCTCAAATTTCCAAGCGCTAGCAAGTTCAGCAACTTATCATCTCCTCCGTCAGTGGATTAGATTTTCCAATGTAAACAACAACTTTCGGGCAGTTCATCATATTGAACTAACAAGTCGAGTGGGGCCATTGGATTATAGTGGTTTGTGGGAAATGATTTAAAAAAGGGTCTAACACGTCTGACCGAATGATTATTCAACATAACCGATATCACGGTGAAAGTAAACACGGTGAATCGTAAACAACAGAAGGTTTATTATTATTTTTTTCCTTCTTGTAAAGTCACTTTTTTTTCTTCTATGCGTTGATGAATCTGTAGAAACCCACATCGAGTCACTTGAGACTAGGATTTAAAAAAAAAAGTACAAAGGTCAAAAATCAAAGTTAAGTAATTCAAAGATTCCATGAAGTTTCTAAAAAAAAAAAGGAGCAGAGTTCGCCACCTTGTCATCCCATACTTGAAATTTAACAAGTAACTGCCAAGCCACGGCTTCACATAATTAGTTTGGTAATATATCGACAGGCGTGTACTGAATTGACCATAAAATGGCGCTCACCAAATTGCTACATGGCACAACGTTATTTAGCAAGACTCAGCTACGAAATTCACAACAAAGGTAAATAAACCTACTCGTGTGAAATTCGGTGGTGATGATGAATACAAATCGGCACAGACCTTCAGACATTCGGACTTGCTTCTCTAAAACTCTTCTCTCCTCGTAAACGTAATAGCCGATCACTTGTGGTCTGGCATTACCTTCCTTTAAGAGGGGAGAAGGTTGTGTGAGTAGGAAAAACCAGTATTGGAAATTGATGGTTGTATTGTTGGTCCAAACACTGCTCTGTAATCATAATATGGATTTTAGTGGTGAGTGAGAAGTGATTTAAAAATGTGCCAATACGTCTGACCCAGTGATTCTATATAACCGATATCACGGTGAAAGCAGGTACAGTGATTATCAAATAATAAATATTTTGTCCCTTTCTTGTAAAGTTCACAATATTTTTTCTACTACGCGTTGATAAATCTGTAGAGACCCACATCCACGGCTGATGTGTCACACGAGACCACAGGGGCATGGGACAAAATACAAGCGGCCAGGAAAAAAAAAAGAAAAAAAAAAAACAGACAAACTCCGCGAGCGTCACTACCAACAATGTCTTTATGTCTTTATTGAGCCTAATAGATCTACAATACCATTCGCTCACGTAAACTAAATTTAACACAACTTATCGTAAAGGGACACCCGGCCTGCTTTGTAACATTCCGCCAGCCAGATAACAGCCACTCGCAGATCGCCATCTAATCCGCGCATTCACAGCGCCAAGGTCGGCTGGGGTGGTAGCTGCGTACCTGGCAGCGTGGAACGTAGCTGCTGTCTCGGTTGGCTTTGGGAATAGTACACTAAACAGCATCAAGTTAAAGATTGTGTCGTCACAAACCGGAATGATTCTCGTATTTTAACATACAATTTATAATTTTCTAGGCTTATGTCTTATAATTTTGCTTCGGCGATCTATTGGGATAATTAATTTTAATTTTTACCGCATTAGTCTTTTAGATTTTTGATCTCATGGTAATTATTAGAAAACTAGACGAAGCCCGTGCTACGCACGGGGCCGGTCATGAATTAAGTTTACAGACCCACTACCCCCTTCCCGTCCCCACTCCCACTCCCCACTCCCACTCCCCACTCCCAACCCCCTCACTCCCACTCCCCACTCCCCACTCCCAACCGCTTTACTCCCACTCCCACTCCCAACTCCCCACTCCCACTCTCATTTTCGCACACCGCAGCTTAGTTTGATTTAAAACTATACGCATTTAGCTGAAACATGGCTTCTTTCATTTCACCCATCAACAATCAACGGTTTGGACGATAGTTTTCAATCGCCAGGAATTGTTAGCCACCGTAGCAAAGACATTACACGTACACGAAAACAATGAGAAGCGATTAAAGTTATTGTTGTCCTTCCGGTTTTCCTTTAACTTTCCTTTTCCTTTTATCAGCTCAGCCGGGATCCAGAATCATTATGTAGATTAGTACATGCGCACACAGAGATGACACGTCATAATTATTGCAAGCGCGCAATGCATTATATACTGCGACACGCAGTAAATAAAGTTAACAATTATTCAACCGAAAATCTCCTAGACGCCACATTTTAAAACGGAATTTTACCAAGGCATTGACTAACGGTAAGGAAATAGACCTTTGGGGTCGTACTTGATTTGGTGGATCCGGCGAGAACAATACCGCTGGGAGGAATGTCCCTTTAATCCTAATCAATTATGGACGAGCACAGAAACCAGAAATACGTTCAAACTATCCAATAATACAGTAAAGCCAAAAGATAAATACAAGATGGAGAGGAGAGCGAGTAACCACAGAAAAGCAAGAACCAAAAACCAAATCAGTCGAAACGCCCTATTGCTCTACAGAAAGAGAGAACCTTTTTAAGAGTGACGTGCACTCGTCAGATGTGGTGGCACTCCGAGGACTTTTGAGTGAGGGGGGAAGGGGGGGGGGGATTTTGAATTACTATCTCGGCCTCCATATTTCCAAAATGCTACCTCCCATTTTTGTCCTCTGAAGACCCTTGGATACATCTACGACAATTTGTTCTCCCGATTATTATTTGTCCACCCGGGGGCCTTCCCAAACTCAATGTTAGCACTTTAAGGCCGCCCGCGCACTGAGCGACTTGGCTGCGCGGCCAGGTCGCTGCAGCCAATGAGAATGCTTACCGTTTATGGAAAACCACGCACTAATCATTTTCATTGGCTGCAGCATTCTGGCCGCGCGGCCAAGTCGCTCAGTGCGCGGGCGGCCTAACTCACCCCATTTACCAGTTAAATTTAGGTTAATTATTTGGTTGTTGGAATAGAATAGAAGGTGTCGGCCAGTAAGCTATACAGCTTTTTGAAGGCCAAGCGACAGATGTTAAGTGGAAGGAACCACTATCAGTACAGTTGTTTTTTGCCGCATGAGGGAGGAAACCGGAAAATCCGGAGTAAACCCTCGTGCAACGGGCGGAAAGCAACTGGGGAAAAACCCCGGACATATACACTTCCCTTCGCCAGGATCGAACCCAGGTCTGTAAGAAACCAGAAATGTACAGCTGGGACCAAGACGCCCCAGTGCTCGCAGCTACCCGTGCAGCTACCCGTGTTGTTCTTGTTGTTTTTACTTAAGTGAGCCGAACCTAAAACGGGTTATCTACCCCACTCTAGACGATGAGTGGGACAATTTAGCTGGAAAAATCCAAGCGGAAACCATGAATCTTTGACAACAAAAGTGCAACCATTACGATAGGTTAAATTTGTTGCGAGTAATCGTTCATTTATGGTAGTAACTGTGGTTTGCAACAACTTGAAAACAATTAAACTCAGCACTGGATGTCCGCATCTCCGAAATAAATAACTTTTTCTAGCGTATCAGGGTGCAAGTTTTGAGGCCTACTAGCCGTGAAATTGACAACGTGGCGTCATTTGGTTTAAAACTGTAAGCTTTTAGCATGAAACACGGCGTATTCTTTCATTTTGCTACTTAGCAAAAGCAACAGCCAACAAAGACGAAACAGATTTAAAGGATAAGAGCGTAACCTGTAGCCAGCCGACAGAGACACATCCGCGCAACCAGGCGTAGTTTGCACGATAGCACTGATCAACGACGTGCACCGTCTGAAATGACGTAGTCAATTATGTTATGTACTAGCTGTACCCCCGGCGTAACATACGCCTGTCTAGTCTTACCCCTAGTGTGGGGTCTGAATATCACCATCCCTGCTCCCCCTCCCTTTGAATCCCTGCTGATTTGTGTTATGGAAGTAAATGTCTATTTTCAATGGAGGACGTGTCTCCTTTCTGATACCAAGCCCAACAACGGTCGTGCATGCAGTGATTGTTACTCAACCAACTTTGAAACTCTTCAAGTCAGCTCTAAGAGCTAACATTATTAAAGCAATATTTCGATTGTTACTGATTGTTACAGGCCACACCCGCTTGTTTGACATTGTCGGTCGCTCGCCCTCTTTCATTGTAGTGCATAATGATGAATTTGCTTGCCCAACCTAAGCGTATTATATATAAAGAAGATAGATAGTCGATTGTTATCCGATCTGACGCCAGTGTTAAGAGTTCTCGCGTTGCACCCTGGGGAGCGTTAGGGTTCGTTTAGGCAACGAGACCTTCTCGCTCGCCGAAAGCTATTTGCTATAGTCAACCGTTATTTATTTACGATTAGTCTCCCGTTTCTACTAAATGAATCCTGTAATAGATAGCAAATAAAATGCATTATAAATAACAAAACGGATAAAAAACAACGCGCAACAGTAATTTTCAACATTGCGTCAACATTGCTGTCATTTCACGCTATTTCCAAAATTTGCTATTCTCGCTCAAAGAACAGCTTCTAGCAGTGATCAGACGACGGTAGAATAAATAGCTGCTCGCAGCGAGAATTAAAAGTCCAACATGGCGTCTGTTTTGGGATTATCGATTCGAAGACCAAAATATTGAATGCCGGCATTCAGAAATTAGTTCGTCGCCTTGCACAGCAGTAATAATTGTTTTTTTTTGTTGTTGTCATAAATCGACCTGTCATGTTGCACGTATCGTACGTCGTGTCGCAAGGCACGAGGAGAATATTTGCGTCCGCGTTGTTGCCATGGTTGCTACCCATACTACTACGTATATAGACAACTCGAAAGCCGTATGCTCCGATAAAGGCGAGAAGCAGCTAGCAGATTTAGTAATAACCAAGTAAAATCTAGTGAGCAAGAAAATTATCGTTGCGTAAACCGGCCCTTAGGGCGCGTTTACGCAGCGACCCGCCTTTGCATTCTCGCAGCTAGAACTCTATCGCGATGGCAAAGGTGACATTGCCATGGTAACAACGCTAAATGGATTAGCTAAATTCGACATCGTTTGAGTAAATACTTGCAGTCTTATAATTCGTGCCAATAATGTAAAGAATTCCTCGTGACGAACTCACGTTATTTGCTGTTTTCGTTGCGGGGTGGCAGACATAAAACCGCCGCCATGTTGGAATTTGAGGTGATTTTTAGCTTCTAGCTGCGATAATGCAAAAGCGAGTGGTTGCGTAAACGTGCCCTTACGCAGGCAGGCAGACAATCTATGGGCTTTTCTTTTGATGTGTCATTGTGCAGGTTACACTGTCGTATCTAACTGTAACCCATACACGCTCATGTCGATTATGGCGTGTCAAAGATCCTCCTGGGTTTTCTGCTTGGAATTCGCCACGTAGGGCCTAAATTGACCGTCTCATCGGCGTTGGCGCAAATCACCCAGTTTGGGTTCGTGCTCTCTAAAGAAACAAACAAAACTTGGAATACGTTTCTATGTGGTAATAAATTATTATTATTATTATTATTATTATTATTAGTATTACTATTATTGCGTTACATGGGAATCTTAATTGACGAAAATCGAAAATTTTATTCGTATATTGAAAATTTAAAGCAAAATTTACGTAAAATTAGTCTTACTCGTTTCCTAATAAATAAAATTCTCTACCATTCATGGATAATTTCTCGAGTGCGTTGTGCATGTACCATTTTTGGATCAACGACTGAAAACTACATTGAAAGACTTCTGAAAACTCTAAATAAAGCAACTATAGCACTTTCTGGAAATTCACACAACTTGTTCACAAAAGATTTTTTTTTTAAAGTACAATTTTTAAGCTTTAGCAAATTGCTCAAATTAACATTGATTGTAAACTCGTATTATGATAATACTTATCAAAAGGAAACATACAGAGAGGGTCGAAAGTTTTCCGCTTGGTTGCAAGTACCAACATGGAGAAATTCGTGTACCCTTTGAAACTAGAAAGCAAATAAATAGAGGAAATAAACGGAAGGATTGTAAAAAATTGGCTTTTAAGTTTGGTACAGTAATATAATTGACAACTCCAGTTAATGAATTATCATATCAAAAACCAAAACTGGTAAAAGGGGCCGCCAAGTTCTGAATGGTTCGGCCCTTCAAAGGAGTGATATCAACACACCAAAACATTCGCCAAATTAATCGCCCCGCTTAATAGTTCGAATGAGCTTAAATGAAAACTAGAACATTGACTTTCGGTAGCAATGTTCAAGTTTTCATTTAACGTCCGAAGTATTATTCGGTGCGAATAAGTTGGCGAATGTTTTGGTGTGTTGATATCACTCCTTTGAAGGGCCGAACCATTCGGAACTTGGCGGCCCCTTTTACCAGTTTTGGTTTTTGATATGATATCACTCCTTTTTTTTTTAATTGTGTATTGGCTCAACTCCACTACTGTGCAGATGTGTACTATAAAGTGCCACGTCAACAACAAATTGGTTTTCAACACTTTGCTACTACCTTTTGCCTATAGTCTGAACCATTCTCGACTTAGTCACCTCTTTGTGGGTTTTTTGTTTGGTTTTAATTTTTGTTGTAATTTGTATTACAATATTTAGTTAGTTTTGGTTCCTTTGATATCACTCCTTTGAAGGGCCGAACCACTCTCAACTTAGTGGCCTCTTAAACAGTTTTTGGCTTTGTTTATTTTGCTTTGTTATTACAGTTGGTTTATTTTACGTGAATTGGACGTGAATACAATTTCTTTGCAACGTTGTTTAGATTTATCGTGATGCACTAGTGTGTGTCTAGGCACGTACGTCAGTATCCACGTTCTCATTGTTCGAACTTTGGCCGTCTAATGAGAGACGATGCCGACAATACTACCAACTGTTATAACAATATTTTCGTACTTACGCGCCCTCCCACGCCATTCCCTTTACGCCCACAAGCTACAAACCATATAAGGTACGCAGTTCGTATTGTACTGCACCCATTCGCCCAATTTCATAGCTGGAAGCCTCCCCGTTATTTCGGTATCGATGAATAATCACCCTATGGGATTTAACATGGGGATGAGCGAATTAGCTAGCTAGCTAGCTAACACATTTACAACGTTATTGAGGGTCAGATATTACATTGAAAGCAGCTTAGCTGGCATTCCTACACGAGTTAATTTTGGGGAGGTGGGTCATTGCTCTCGATTTCAACACAATTTAAGCTTTTGTACCGCATTATTATTTTTTCCAAGTACCTGAAATGTGCCCAATTATGCTTCAAGATATAAGACACTGACGCCTACGGCGCCGCGCTACAATGGTTTACAACCTCGATAATTGAATTGATGTGATGTTTGTTGTGATGATTGTTGCCTAACTTGGCGCGACACCCTAGCGTGTGTCTAGAACTGGTTAATGGATAATATTTGATGTAGTTATTAGTAAATATTGGAATTTTTAGTGCACTAACAAGCCATGTTAGCTTCATGCATGTACATGCTCTATTGCTGTACTTTACCAAATTGAAAAATATATATTATTATTATTATTATTACGACATCCGAAAAAACGACTAAGTTTTGGTAGGGTATACTACGTTTTTTTTCCACGGTAAGACGAGCCACAAAGAAAATCCACAAAGAATTTCGTAAATAACCACAACTCCCACAATTCCTAAACCAACCGTAGAGGAGCCCATTTTCAATTGACTGGCACACCAACGACGCTACACGCTTCAAATTACCCATCACCCACATAATGACGTGTGAAGCAACACAGCTACAAGCATGACCATTGATTCCCTCTGCTTCATTTGGACCTACGAGTGTTGTTGACGTCCGTCAGTCGGTCGCTTCATACATTACACAGAGTAAACCATTTCCCCGGTTCTTTAACGTGTATATCTTTTGGTGGTGAGTAGTTGCTGACCGACCGTCATCGTCCCGACGTACCCTACCAGCTTCTGCACTTGCATTGATGGGAAAGTGGGTTCTTAAGAGTGGCACCGCTTGACACCTTTCAGCTTGAACGAGTGCCTTTCATGGGTGGGGAAGTGAGCAAAAAAGAAGTTTTGTTCCATCCCTCTCTCTCTCTCTCTCTATTTCCCTCTTCTTCCCACCTCTCTTCCTCCTACTCTGCTGGACATCCACACTTCTCAGCATGGGACCCACGAATGGTCACTACCGTGAACGGCTACCGTATAGAGGAGGATCCTCCCTGCTAAATACTCAAGCCCGGATCTCCTTAGCAGTCCAGCTGTTTCGTACAAAGACTCTGGCGTTCTGCAAGCCGTCAGTCAAACCTAGATAGCGCCACTCAAAGCCAGCGTGACGTCATTCTCTGAGTGGGTTTCGTGATGAATTCTATTAACAAAGCAAGCAGCGCACTGCTAGTCGACCAAAGTGTTCAAACGAGGGTAAATTCCCATTTAACGGAAATTTGCCAGTTCAGAGGAAGACAAAAATAAATAAATGAGGAAAATTTGGGGAAAATTGCCTCGGCTGCAATTATTATATTTCTATTGTTATTTTTGGGTATGGAGTGCATTTTTTAAAACACATTCCATATTTCGAGGATCGGTTTTTTTTCTTGGGGGGGGGGTTGATTTTTATAGTTTTGATGAACTTTTTTCTTGGGTTTTGTCTATTTAAAAAATTCATTGAAGGTTTATAAAAATACACTAAAATTCACTACGCATTATACGATTAAAAACAATAAATTTTATTTTAAAGCTGGTTAAAAGAAGGTTTCATTTTTATTCTTTTTAATTAATTTCTCTGAGCCTTAAGTTAGCCAAAGCAATTTAATGCTTGTATAACAAAATACGGATGCAAACCTATTCACGCCAATCTGGCTTAGCGGTAGGACCTTGGCCTTTGATTTCAGAGGTCGTGGGTTCGATTCCCCGCTCAGGCAGTCTGACATATAAGTCCAAGAAGGCAACGTGAATAGGTTTGCATCCGTATTTCGTTAACTAATTTCGAGCCATTGGCTTTCCGTCCCGTTTAATAATGCTTGTATGGCTGAACCGGCTCAGTTTGGAACATTACCAGACTTTAAGAGAATAAGAAATATCTGGTAAATGGAGGTGCCAATCCGGGGATTCGATCCGGGAAACCTCCGATCGTCGTAGGGGCCGAAAAAGTGTCCAGAATTGGCCAGAATAGTTCTTATAGCCACTGAAAGAGCATGGTAGCCTCTCACGCTACCCTGGCCGGCAGTCCTGGCGGGGACTTTGCTAAAATCCTTTTTCCAGGGGTTCGACCAGATCCGCAAATCTCCAGCAGCCAGGCCACGATGACCACAAGATAAGATTTAAAAAAAAAAAATAAATAAATAAAGGAGATAAAACACGTAGGGAGAGCTGAGCTGCTCTTCACACCTCAGGCTGCCATCTTGGTAATGAAGTGGTTGGTGGAAATGGTGATAGGTTCTTCCTTCACGTAACCATTTACGCCAACCACTTACTTCGTTACCATGATTGCCGCCTGGGTGTGCAGAGCTCCCCACTGCATATTTTATCTCCTTATTATTTAACTTTGAGAAATGAAGTTAACATTTTGCTGTGAAATATAAGATGCTGTTTTTAATCACATTATGCATACCGTACCGGTTTTATGGGTTTAAGTGTAATTATTAATAATAATAATATTAATATCAGTTTGCCTGCAAGTGCAGGCGAGGACACAAAAGGGTATGCATTACGAGTTAAGCTATATAAACCCTTCAAAATCTGAAATGTCAAAGCCAAGTCTGGCCCCAGACGACGCAGCTCCAGTGGCTCAAGTTCAGAAATTTTGAGGCGTTCACCAGCGGGTAAAGATCTCAAACCGGGCAGTTGTCGGGTGAAAGAACGTTGAACCGACTCCAGGACATCAATATCCTGAAGTAGGTGCGGGGACCAAACAGGACTGGCATATTCCAAAATTGAGTAGAAAATAATGCAGAAAGCACGAATCTAATTTCGAGGTGGTTTGAAGTAAAACATTTACGTATTAAGGCAAGTCAACCTAAAGCCAAAGCAGAAATGTTATTACAGTGTAAGGTCGATTTAAGAATTGTAGAAAACCTGATCCCAAGGTTTCAGATATTTGTTATTTTGATATTTGTTAATTTTATTTTTCTGGGTGGATTGTTAATTGGTGAGAGGGGCTAAACAAAGGTGCTGGAAGGAAGGGGTTAAGTGTAGGCAGAAAGACCGGTTTTTTTTTT
>JAHWFP010068702.1:0-41879 GCA_023313725.1 Lithobius niger | reverse complement strand
GGGGGGATTTTCACACAAAAGGAATGATCGCAAGCAAGAAAGCATACTGAAAATTGGGCATTCAGTTTTCTTCAGAGAAGGAAAAAACTATCCATGGGGTGCCAGAACTATGGCAGCAAAGACTGGCTGTGCCAGGGCCACTGAGGGGAATTTTATCAGGAGGTCCCATTGGCATAGCTGCATTACGCGGGGCCGGTGACAAATTATCCCTTGCGGGGTACCCCTCCTTATTACACAGGATGGCCCATAAAAAACGCAAAGCAGAAATATTTTTAAGTCTATACTTTTTCTAATTTTTTTATTATTAATTTATTGTAAAAATAGGAACTGCTTTTTCGTACTCCAGTCAAGTGGTCCCTATTTTCACTTTTTTTTTAAATTAGATAAAAAGTTTGGATTTAGAGAAATTTTTCACCTCGTGCGTTTTTTATGGATAACCTTTTTTTAACGGACGGGGAGGCTCGAAATTCAATTTTAAAATACAGCTTATATAAAATTAAATATCTAGTGTACTACATAGTAGCCTTTTTTAAATCTAAATTATTTTTATTCTTTCGGGGGGAGAGGGGGCCTGAGGCTGGGGGACAGTGGCATTCTGCCCCCCCCCCCCCCCCCCAGTGGCCAATGGCATTCTGAAGTATAATTTAATCAATAAATGTGTAATAAGGATAAGGAATGATTCCGTACGTATGAGTGAGCAAGCAAAGGTTCAACGCTCTACCTGTCCCAGTAAAACCACACTTTTTCGCAACGCCTAAATCGCGTACCTCTCGAAGCTTGGTAAAAAGGCCTAAGTTTAAAGAATGATTGGATTGGGTTAAACGGGGATTGCCACCAAATGACACGCTGCAGGATTTATAGAGCAGTGACACGACGTAGTATTATTGTATACAACTCTACGGTGGAGCCATAACGGGTTAGCTGCAAGGGGCACTGCAGAGAGAAACAGAAGGGCGTCATACTAAAGCCGATGCTGTGAAGAGTGATTTTTTAGACCTAAAACGCGCGATTTTTGTTGTTGGAGAAAACAACGTTATTTTAAGCCTAAGAAATCCGCTTTTCCGTTGTTTTTCCTCTCCATTTTTATGTAGTGCACCTTGTAGTTATGCCCTCCAAAACTCATACTGGTGCCAATATGGTGCCAATATGGCGGCAAATATCACTGCTCTGTAGCTCTAGTTCTGTCTAGCCCTTACTTTCAGCAGGCGAAGAAACAAACAAATAAATTTCTTTTTACGCAACAAACAAGCCACGTGCCTCGTTAATTATTGAGTGTAAAGTTGGTGCGTCCATGTGCACCAAGGGGCAAGCAGTGAAGTTAAGCCTATAACGACATCACGGCCACTTTTTTCAATATATCGACCGTTTTGAAACGCAGATCCTGAACTGCTAGATGACAGTCTAGTGACAGTCATGCCGCGTTAGTCTTGACCACTTGCTCTGCGCGTGGACGCACCAACTTTACTCTCAATAATTAAGGAGACACGCGGCTAGTTTGTTGTTTAAAAAGAAATTTCTTGGCGCATTCCTTCGCTTGTTGAAATCAAGTGCTACATAGAACTAAATAATGACAGACGGCGCTATAGATGCTGCAACCTGTATTCGGCGTTAGCAGCAACATTAAAGGTACAATCCGCCAGCCTTATAACAGCCACGCGCAGATCGCCACCCGCGCTTATTACCACCGCATCGTTTCGCCAGACTCGGCGTTGTAATACAAGGTCAACTGTGACAGCAGAACGCAGCAACTATCTCAGTTGGCCTAGGTCGTAATAGACGAAACAGCATGAAAACAAAAATTGTGTCGTCGCAAACCGGAATAATTTTCGTATTTTAACATCACATTCTATATTTTTTTAGGCTAGCATCATATAATTTTTCTAATTCGGCGATCTATTGGCATAAATAATTTTAATTTTAACCGCATTATTCTTTTAGAATTTTGATGCTAATTAATGATTATTAGCAAACGATTAAAAATTAGTAAATGCACACACACGCAGATGGTTACTGTAAGCGCGTAAAGGATCATATAATCGCAAGATGCTGTTAAATTAAGCTCCCAATATTCAACAGAAAATCTCGTAGACGCCACATTTTTAAATGGATTTTTAGCAAGGGATTGACTAACGGTAAGTAAATAGAACTTTGGGACCGTACTTAATGTGGAGGTTCGAGAAAAACAACGTTGGGAGGAATGTACCTTTAATGTACCTTTAAGTTCTTGCTAGTCGCCCACCCAGAAAGGGCAAAAAAAAAAACAAATTGGAATTCAAAACGGGGTCTGAAAATTCAGCTTTAAATCATCTAAGGAAGGGGAAACTTTTAAGTCCCGTAAAACAGCTAATTCTTTAAGTCCCATAACGACATCACGACTTAAAGAATTAGCTCCCGGTCGCTCCCCGCAATTTTAATGCTATGAAACGTTTAAAAAGACAGTTTAAGAATTTTGTTAATTGCAAAAAAATGACTTATTTGTCTTCTTTTCACAAATTTTTCTCCTGACTTCGTGTCGGGGTGGAGGGAGGGGAGAAAGTTATACCACTAGTTCTTGAGGTATGCTTAGTTTTTCAACGGATTCTGGGTTTGAATGGTGCTAAGTAGTACTAAGACCCCAAGTGGTATTGTGATGCGGAAGAAAGGCGTCCACTTTTTTTTGAGTTACCTTTTTTTATGTGTATATAATATGGGGTGTTGACTAATATGCAGCTTAGCTTGTTACCCGTTTAGCTTACCAGCTTACCACTACGTAAAGAATTGGTGTAAGGACGCCGACACGTGTCTCGCCCCCAGAATGAACCGATTCTTGCCGACCGAACGTATACAGAAAATACGAAATTTTCAGTTGCATCTAAATAATCTGATAACCGCACACACACGTAACTTCGGTTAAACAACCGGGTTGTGATTTATGGCTCTTTCGAAGGGATGAGGGGGAAAAGAATCATTAATTTCGTCCCTTAAAGAAAAATTCTACAAAAAAAAAAATTGAACCCTATTGAACCCGTATTGATTGGGGAGGGTGGGGGTGGGGGGAAAGGAACGGAAATAAATCATAAAACTAACAATGAAGCAAGCCACTAGAATGCTTGTGGGTTTCTAACGTAATAATTCAAAGTGTATTCACACCGTACCGTGTTTTGACAACCTGGAATTGAAGACCATGTTCCCCGCACAGTTTGATTTCCTCCGCAACAGATGACAGCGTGCGTTAGGCCACATTTTTCGTGCGCCCTCCTCCCGGATTACACTCGTGGTCATTTTCCCACGCCCCTCCACCTGCCCCCCCCTCCCCCCCCCCCAAAAAAAAGCACACCGGATAGACATGTTGTTGTTGTTGCCGTTTTGGGAGCCTGAAGCTCCTTGCACGGGCGTTCCGTAGCGTAGCACAACGACAACCCCTGGTATTAGCTTCGATCTGCATAATAATCCTGCACAACGGACGAAAAATTAAAAAAAGGGTCGACAATATCAGAAAAGGAAAAGGCCACGCAAAGTTACAAGCAACAACAAGAATCTAGCAATCGCCTTATATTGTGTACGCGGTTTATCTTGAGTCCTGCAGGTATTTTATGAGCGGCTACGTTTTCCTGGAGGGGGCGGCATTAATCGACGACCACCACTGTTTTTGTAACCATCTCTGATATCAACAAGGCACACTGCTACCAGAAACATACAATTGATTATCTGTGTCGTTCGGGGGTGAACTCAAGATAGGCCGCGGACACTATAAGAACTTACCACTTTACACTTGCGGTGCACGACGGTTACCGTTGCTACGTGGCAAAGTGATCAGCAACGATAAGACCTCTGTAAATGAAAACAAAGCCCTATGATGCATTTTCAGCGATATCCATTCTGTATCTCCCAGGAAGAAAAAAATTGCCAAAGCCACCTCAGGCTAAAGGTTTCAACTTTTGGTAAGGGTCTGCCTGGAATATCAACGTTAAAATCGCAAGTTTGAGAGCTCATTAACCCCGTCAATTCTGAAAATTCTTTAACCAAATTTGAAATCTAGCCTCGACTAGGCAAGGCTTATCTACAAGTACGAAAATGTTGAAATTCGATCCACCCAAATCATAGATCCAGAAAGGGACAAAATAGACAACGTCTTGTTTTTCTTATTCGTCTGGGAATGTACCTTTAGTCTGTCTTCACCAACAGACAACTTCTTTCTAAACGAAACAAGCAGTCTGCATCAAAGACTTGCCAGGTTACACAATACATTAGTATAAGAAAGAAAGAAAAGACAACTGCCCCGACTGGGACTCGAACCCAGGACTTCCTCTTTACTAGCCGGGCGCTCTAACCACTGCGCTACATGGGCGGGTTCTGGCTACGTGCTCCAGCCGAGCTAAGTAACAGTTCAATCTTTCTCAGTGATACAAACATACATACTAGGAGGGAAATCAACATTGCTTCTTGGCCTCCACATTAGAAAAAATGCAAGTAGTAAACAAGTTGGGGCAGTTGTATTTTCTTTCTTTCTCAGACTAGTGTATTGTGTGTCCTCACAACGCCTGTCTTTAATGCAGACTACTTGCTTCGTTTACTCTTTACCTTGTGATTTCTTCTTTTTTTAAGCTTCTTTCTAGCTCCTAGATGCGAGAACGTGATGCGAATCATTGCTAAACGCTCCCTTACTCCTGTAGCATATAACCAGCAACTTATGAATGCCTACGACACGGAAGTATTTAGTTTTAACTCTTGCTTCATGTTTGACCATTTGCACAAGGCCGTCTGAGAGAGAAGATGCGGGTTTCCATTCTTGGCTCCAGGCCAGTGTCTTGTCCACACATCACCAGATGCTTATTTTACCAAAGAAACGTCACGAGGCGTCAGTTGTTTTGCCTCTGAAAGAACTGGTGTAAGCCGGGGAACGAAACAAGTGATTTCTACGGTCGGCCTTGGTTTGAAGAAGCCATCTCCTTTCCTGCTTCAAGGTCTCTTTACCGCTGTTGCACGCCGTCATGTCTTGAATCAATTGTAACAACAGTAATATTTGATACGCGTGTTAATTAGGTTAAAATTACAGCTTATTTTTAACGTAGGTTATTTCTGAAGATAGTCACGTCGTTCTACGTATGATCGGGTACGTGGACACATACGCAGCACATAGTTAGGCACCAGACACACAGGCACCCAATTTAGGCACTGGACAAAAATAGGCACCATGTTTTAATTTTTTTTCTATTGGGATGGATGATTAATCTCAAATGGGGTGGGGGGGGATGGGGAAGGAAAAAGATTGCCAAAAAAAGTTCGTAGCGTTCAAAACTGCTAAAGATTTGTTGGAATCTCTGATGTTACTTGTTAGCCGCAGCGAGCGCGGCACTACGAGCGAGGCAGCGTAATTTGGAACGTTAATTCACCACAAAAATTTCGAAAAGAAATGCGAAAATCCCTGCCCCTTCCTCCCCCTCCCCCCAACGGTCTCACACGAATAAATGTCCCAGATTTAAAACACAAACGATACAGAATCTGGGCGCAATCCATCCCAATTAAACAAAGAATTAAAAAAAAAAAATTTGATGCCTATCTGTCCGGTGTCTGAATGTCTGAGTGCGTGTTTGTCCGGTTGCCGATTTGTCCGTGTGCCTATTTTGTCTAGTGCCTAAATTGAGGTGCTCATGTGTCCGCATATGTGATCGCTCGTCCCTGAACGAAAGATGGTACGTAACACAGTATTATCATCGACATACGTTCATTGGATGGCTCCTATGTGCCACTCCGTTTATACCTTACGGAATATTTGTCATGGACCATGTCAGTGGGGTTAAGCAGTCGCCATTTCGTCTCAAGAGTCGAGCATGAATTTCTATTCCCCACTCATGCAGTCTTGGTAAACAGGAGGGAAAGCAAAATGGGTTCGAGAAGTGTTAAATTTAATTCCTACAGGTAAGGGAAATATATTTGCATCAGAATTTATTTACCGAGAAATGTGTAAACATTGCATGTCAGAAACTAGCATCCAGAGATTAAAGTTTCTAGCAAGTTCCTCTTAGGGCGCGTTTTGCAATGACTCGCATTTGCATTCTCGCAGCTAGAAGCTAGAAATCACCTGAAATTCCAACATGGCGGCGGTTTTAGTTCTCCCGCCTCGCAACGAAAACACTCAATAATGTGAGTTCAGATGTGACTGGGAAAATTGTTTCGTTAAGATAAATTCTTTATCTTATTGGCATAGATTAGAGGACTACAATCATTTACTCAAACGACGTCGGATTTAGCCAAATTCGTAGCGTTGTTACCATGGCAACGACAACTTTGAAATCGCGATTAGATTCTCGCTGCGAGAATGCAAAGACGAATCGTTGCTAAACGCGCCCTTATACCGTTAGAGACTAGAGATCCGAATTTTCACCCAATCGCAGTGTACATGCAGCAAGCACTCCCATGTTATTATATCACTGCCCAAGAAGCTGGGAGGGGAATTTTATCATAATTATTATTATTTTTTTCTTAGTGCCCCTAAAGTTATGATTTTACTTTTACTGCCCAGTAAAAATGCGAAAGAATTTTAAATTTACTGTTTTGAAGCCGACCTTCCACCATTAATTGTTTCATTTTGATGGCTTTAAATTGTTTGGGCTGTGTAGCAGATATAACAAAAAATGCGCTCAAGATTAATCTGAAACAAGATTCCAAATCCCCTCGTAAAAAGACAAACGTCCATATCAAGGTCACCATTCCTGTCAAGGCCACAAGCAAGCACACAGGGTATCGTGAAACCGCATCTTGCCATCTCTCTCGTACTAAAACAAGGGAGGAGCTAGGTCAACCTTATGTAATTATCCATTTAAGACAAAAAATAAGCGAGAAAGAAGAGCGTCAGGTAAAGAGAAATTTAAAATAATGGCTTTAGTAATGTCCCCCCCCCTTCCCCCCACAAACTCCAAACATTCGAATGTTAAGCAAGATTAAAATTTAGGGATACACTACTTACAAATTCTTCTCATTCAAAACAGTTGTTCAAACCCTTTGCCCTATTACGTGACACAAGGTGCGAAACCATCCTACTTTTGGTGTCTTTCTATTTCTTACTATCCGCCTTAACTTTGGAATCCAGTGTCAGACGCTTGTTAGATTTTTCACATCGATCCTATGCCCCCCTACTTGTGGAATTAAAGTTCATTCACAGTCCTATGAAAGATGTGATATCCATCGAAAGCCAAAACTGGTATAAAAAAAAGCCACCAAGTTTCCAAAAAGGGTCGGCATTTGAAAGCAGTGTTATTCAACCAGGGAAACGCCGCGAATAATACTTTGAACGTTAAATGAAAACTTGAAAATTGCCACCGCGAGCAGCAATGTTCTAGTTTTCATTTAACTTTAGAACTAATAGCTTGATTAACTTGGCTAATTGGATTAACCTTGCCGGCCTTTTCATGGTTGAACGATATCACTACTTTCAAAGGACGACCCTCTTTGTAAACTTGGCGACTTCTCTTATACCAGTTTTGGGTTTTTGGTGGATCTAATATTACTGAAGTGTCAGCCAAGCTACGCTGAGTGACCTGTTTAAAGTACGATGACTGTTTCATTAAAAAAAGACAAAAAAAACCAAAAACAATATAATCTTGAGCGCTCAAGCATCGTTTGAACAATAATATTTCGCTGAAATTGAGATTCGCATATTGTTGCTTCGACTAACAATTTGCTCTGCGCGGTCATCGCAAAGTCTTAAATGACGTCACGCACGAACGACATGATTTTTTTTTCACAACGGTACGGATTACTAAAACCAAAGCAATAGACTGGGAGTGGCGGATCCGGTTGTGGGCCGGGAATGTCCGTCTGTCGGGCAGTGCATCTGTTAGCCCTGGTTTTGGCATTAAAAGGTTATAACAGCTACAGAGATTGGGCGGGGGAAGGGGGGCAGTATTTAAATGAATTACCCATCCAAATTCAACTACTACGTGTAACAAACAGGAGAAGGGAAGAAGGAAGGGAAGGGAGGAGAGGGGGAGGAAGAAGAAGGTAGAAAAGGGGAGGGAGGGAGGCGTACAGTGGCAGGTAGGTGGGGGAGAGGTAGAGGGGGGGGAGGAAAGGAGACAGGACCAAGAAGGAGATGGACGGTAGGATGGTGAACCCCTCCCCCCCTTTTCGCCAAATCCCGTTTCGCCAAAGCGAATTTGACAAAATTTTACGTACACGAAATTTAATACCTTATTTCTATGTAATGGGGCTTTAAAAGGTAAATATTTAACAGAGACAAGCAGTGGTAGAATAAACCCAGTTGATTTATTAGCGTTTTGAAAACTGGCAAAACAGACGGAAAAAACGTATGCTTTTAATTATACTTGTTTAGCATGCTTGGCCGTCACTACGTCAATACCAACGTTCTCTTTTAAGAATAGTTAGTTATACACTTATACACGTGATGGTTAATAACCTTTCAAAACGGGAATTACCGTTTTGCAGAACCCCGTTTCTCAATCAAAATATTATTCAAAAATTTAACACTGCAGAAGTTGAAGAGGCATGCCTAATTGGAAGTAATTTTTGATTAGTCGTGTGTTTCTGATGTTATGTGTTTAGCCGCAGCGAGCGCGGTAGCGCGAGCGATGCACGTAATTTGAATCAAATTATTTTGCAAAATGGGATTCTGAAAACGGGTGTTTGTCTATAAATGTTCGACCATTGTCATGTTATAAATGTTCGTGTTTAAATGTTTTCAATGTTTCGTGTGTCTAAAATTTGGTGAACGATATTTGGCGAAACGGGATTTGACGAAACGGGACTGGCCCCTGAGACAAAAGCTGTTATATCTGCTCTCTTTTTGGCGAAACGGGATTTGGCGAAACGGGACGTAACTGTAGGATGACGGGGAGGGAGAAGATTGAAGAATAGGGGGAATATTCTAGAAGAAAAATTATCTATCGACTGCTAGTAAATCAATAAAACTGGGCAACGAGTTTCGGGTATTTTTACTCCCCCCGTCGAGGCGGCGTCTGCTCGCCCAGTCCTCCTACGCCTCCCCCCCCCCCCCCCCCGCGCAACCCCCAATACCAAAACAAAACATATATCACTTACGCAGCAATAGTTAGAATCATTATTCAGGGGAATTATGCCGAAATTAACATCAGTATATACGTGAAGAATTCCAGCGGTGGTTTCCTGTTGCCTTCCGCTAATCGTGGGGATACGGACGCCTTTTGCTGCCACCCCTTACATTGAGCTCAGACTGTGTTACACTCAACCTGCTATAACCTCGTGTGTGCCGTAGATCTCCCGTAGGATTCTTGGGCGCGCGCCACTCTAAGTGACACCTTGCAGTAGTGGACACTAGCCCGTCCAATCCTGACTTCCGGGTAATCGCTAGAAGTCTTGGCAGGACCTCCATCTCTCGTATGCTCGTCGACTCATTGCTCAAAAGAAAATGGGGGTTGATTACCACAATCTCGAAATGGGTTGCTCGCCTCGACCAGGCCAACCAGCGTGTAGGGGAGTTGAAATGGGGAGACCCGTATCCCGAATATACGTAGGTCCTACTCATTCTCAAATCAGACTAAATGACGTCACAACTAGTAAAGGTGGTATTCACCACCATATTTTCTTCAAACGTACCCATATGAAGTTTTGGTGGTGAACCATTAATTCACGTTTGAGTTGGAGACTGGGTACGCGTTCAGAGTACGGGTCCAAGAGTCCTTTATTACCCTATTTTTATGCTGACCATTGTTAAAACGATGCTGTGTACGTGTCGTATATTCGCACGGCTCTAACAATGGTTGCGTACTTATTCTGCATACTCATTTTGCACACTTCTTTTGCAAACCTTTAGAATTTTTACAATATGACCATCTTTATATGCAGCAATATGCTACTTTGAATCGCTGCTTTAGATTTTCCAGCAGTGTTATATCCCAAACCTCCAACATTATCTTCTTTCACAACAGCAGCAGCTCTATCGTCGGCATTATTGTTAAGAGTGCGAAGCACACCTTTAGTGAAAAAGGAAAATAAGATTTTACCCCATCAGACTACAACAAAGGGTTTCAAAGGGTTTACCACTCCTGGTCATCTGCCCGAAGCCCTAAGGCCCTAAGGCCCTATTGTTACTTTAGTAACAATATCCCACGTGTAATGTCCGTTCAAAGCGTATTGTTAAAGCATCGTTGCTCGGTGGTACACTAGTGTGTGTAGTGGTAATGCGCTGGTATTAGTGTGAAATGGTGATAGTACATTGGTGTGTTAGTTTGTTGGTGTATTGATTTTAGCAGGGAGCGCATGACTGCGGGTCCAAGCTCCCTGGGTAAATAAAATCAAATCAAATCAACTCGATGGAACGGGCTGCTGCTCGGTTCCGAGCTTCCCCTTCTACGAACAAGAGAATTGGGGAATTAAAAAAGGGTTAAAGGGTTTAACGAGCTTTAACCACTCCTGGTCATCTGCCCGAAGCCCTAAGGCTCTAAGGAATTGGGGAATTGCCCTGTCAGTCAACAATGAAACTAGGGCTGTCGTCACTTCCAGTGTCGACATAATGGAGCGAATGCCGCTTTCTTTGCTGTTTGGCCAAAAAGGGACGGCCTTTGAAAGTAGTGATAACACTCAACCAGGAAAAGGATGCCAGGGTAGCTGCGCCACATCTCCCAGTAAAATTAAAAAAAAAATTGCCTTGTAATTTCTAAACAATAAGAGACTGCCACTAGAGATTTGGACCATTGGAACGGTGGTGAAAAAACCTTCAAAATGGTGTATTCAAACGTCAACACCGGTCGATGAGAACTGAAAATATTTTCAATTTTGTTTATTACCGATCTATCTTGATTTTATCTACCGTTCCCGTTTTCTACCGATATGGCAAATGTCGGTAAGGAAATTTCGTGGGGCATTCTGAATCGGTAATCGGGATCAGACCAGCATTACAAAATATGCTTTTAGTCGCTTACAGTTAACAGACATCCACCCAAACCCAAAACTGATAGAAAAACCCGCCAAGTTTCCAAAAACGGTCACCCTTTGAAGGTAGTGATAGCATTCAACCAGGGAAAGGCCGCCAAGATCACTCCAAATAGTGAAGTTAATCGCACCGACTAATAGTTCGAAAGTTAAATGAAAACTTGAAGATTGCTACTCGCTGTAGTAATCTTCAAGTTTTCATTTAACGTTCAAAGTATTGTTGGGTGCCATTAACAATTGGCTAATAGGATTGACCTTGGCGGTCTTTCCCTGGTTGAATGATATCATTACCTTCAAAGGCCGACCGTTTTTGGAAACTTGGCGGGTTTTTCTACCAGTTTTGGTCTTGGGTGGATATTACAACTTTCATAGGATTTGAACATACATAAGGTTACACCGTCGGCTTAAGTTGCTTCAATCCCATTTTTGCACACACTGGCTTCGCTTCGCTCACTCAATCAGCGCATCCCCTTCAGTTGTTTTGTTTATCCCTGCACCTTCCCCTTAATTTTTCAAGATTTCGTTCACAATTAGTCATGCAGAAACCCATTAAGATCGCTGTTACTAAAAAAACAGAACGGGAAGCATTTTATTTTTGGGTTATTAACAAAAACCCCAAAAATAAAATAAAATAAAAACCCCATTGTTGCGTAACCATCATCTAACGTGCATCCCTTTATTCTTACGCAATCCACGGCAACGTTAATGTTTCTTTATTTTGTCATTTGTTACAGTTCAGTTTTTAGTTCGTCCAGGCTTTTAAAATAAATGTAAGGACCAGTCTTGATTGCTCAAGCCATTGTTGCTTAAAATCTTTGGTTGCAACTTGGAAAAGAAAAAAAATTAAATTCGCTGGTGGCGAATTTCAAAATCCTCTCACGCATTTGTCCTGACCCCTACAAGCCCAAAACCAAGAAAAGGACCATACTCAGATCACCATCCATCCGTGTGCAAAAGTTCAGCTACGTAGGTAGAACAATAAAGAAGAGTGAAAAAAGAAATAATAATAACAATAATGAATAAACGAAAATAAATAAGTGAAGCTAGGGAAGGGGAAGACAAAAAAGGGTGAACAAGTTACGGAGGGGTGCATGGGCTGCAACGTGATAATCTTGTCCCCCCCCTCTCCCCCCCCCGAAACTTGTTCACCCTTTTTTGTCTCCCCCTTCCCTAGCTTCACTTATTTATATTCGTTTATTCATTATTATTAGTTCTTTTTTCACTCTTCTTTATTTTTGTCCCATCCTGCGTCCGATTGGTCCCACATCCTCACCCCGGCACAGACCTCATATCCATTACACGCTGGGGCTTACGTCGTTTCGCACTTCTGTTCCCCACTCCTGTGTTCACTTTAACTCGCACGCAACGTGGTAATTAGCTACTACTGAATCTGTATTATGTATATTTTAGCTTTTACTGGGCTTATTGCAAAAATATTTACCAGCTTTATGCAGTGTCTTATACACTTAGACATGTCGTCAATCTGATTTCAGTCCATTTTATATGTTTTTAGAACCCGTTTTTTTTTTATTAGATTCTTAACGATACCTGTTTGGTGGACACCTGGATAACCATTATGTAGAGTGTTTTTATCTTTTTATTTTTTACCATCCTCTGATGAAGGTACCGCTTACCATTATATTGGTACAGAAATATAAGTTTTGATTGCATTTCGCCTGTGCTGCTGGCTTCGTCTCTGTTTCTATATATTGCTGCACATTGCCGTATCTATTTTATAAATTTCGGCCACTTTATCAAAAGAAACAGTAAAAAATCACACCTTCATTATTATATGCATTTAAAAAACCACAACCCTTTTACTTTGCTGAAACTAAAATGCACACCGGCATCTTCTTGGAGTAAAAGGAGGGGGGGGGAGGTTCTATAAATGTACATAAATAATGAAGGTGTGATTTTTATTGTTTCTTTTGATAAAGTGGCCGAAATTTATAGCCAATGAGCAACGAAATATGTAGTTTTTGGTGTTATTTTTTCATGCATGTAATCATTATTGGTACGAAGAAGATGCTATTGAGACTTTTTTTCAATATAAATCAGAAGCGCTTTTTTTCTTCTCATATAACTTCTGATCAATTTTCTTCGCAATTATTAATGTCTGATGAATGATGACTGATTAACAGTGGTAGTCTAGAACATCCCCTTAAACTTACAGCAAGTGGCACTTGAGAAAGTATGTACTTAAGTATATACTTTGCTCGCAAATGAAGTATTTACTCAAGTTACGTGGACTAGTCTAGAACGCCAGAGCTAAGTGTCAACTAATCACTTATACAAGTACCAATTCTGTCGTCATTGACGCACAAACCCTATACTGTAAGTGGTCATTGTGACCACATTCCCAAGCTCTGTATAGCCAAATTAATTAATAGAACGTACGTACGCTACCGATTTACACACCAAGAGTGCAACCTCATTGCCGAACTGGTTGCACATGCATGAGACTAATTAGCGACAGACACAGCCACAACTAAGAAAAAGGATTACTATTGTTGATGAGTTTAATGCTGCCCTCGGTGCACCAATGCTGCACCAAACTGACGAAGGACAGCTAAAGAAATATTGGGAGAACATTGTTGTAATGGCGCTTACTACCATGGGAAAATGTAGACGAAAAGTTCTAAAAACAAGTGGTGACAGGATGAGGAAACGGACCTGACCACATCACATAAAAGGTGGTTGGTCTGTGCAGTGACGAGATCTTGCCACTAAATTCTATGACAATGAATCAGATGCAAAAATAGTCCACATAATAAACGTGAGATAAAAAGGAGGGCCATACCTCTGTATCTGCACTGCTGAGACTTCTACTCAGGGTTTTTAGCGCTCCCAAAGAAGACACAGGATTCAGGCAACCATGCTGATTGGTCACTGTTGTCCGGTAGCAACCCTTGTAATTTTTTTTTATTTTCAACAATTAACTTCTTTTGAGCCTTTAGTCAGCCGAAGCAATTTAATGCTTGTGTGGATCAATTTTGAACATTACCAGACTTTTAGAGAAGAAGAAATGTCTGGTAAAGGGAGGTACCAACCCGGGGATTCGATCCGGGAAACCTCCGATCATCGTAGGGGCCGAAAGATTGTCCAGAATGGGCCAGAATAGTTCCTATTCTGTTCCCAATAGTGAAGGAGCATGGTAGCCTCTCACGCTACCCTGGCCGGCAGTCCTGGTGGGGACTTACCCTAGATCCCCTTTCCAGGAGTTCGACCAGATCCGCAAACCTTTAGCAACCAGGCTGAGCTCTATCACCGCTCAGCCACGATGACCACAGACGTTAAAAGTCTGCACACAGACGTTACTGTATGAAAATACAACTATCATGGGCTGACCCATAATAACGGGCTTCAACATGTGAAAAGAAGTCTTTAGTACATATTCGTTGTACATTCCCAGGCAACGTCACCTTCCTGTTACGAAATACCTGTCTGCTCATTGCACTGGCTGCACGGATACCAATGTGTGTGAAAGTGTCCGACACTTGCGACATCTGGAAATCTTGCTCTTATACTTGTTACAGAATCTCTATTGCAATGCTGTGAGTTTGTTGCCCACGGCGAATTGAACGTGCCGTTCCCACATAGCAGCAATGATCCTGGCGACCCTTGCTACACAACGCGAAGCGGTTTTCTGGGATAACCCCACAGTCACCTACAATTTGTTGGATGCTTCAGAGCTCTTGCTCATCCTGGATCTTCCCTCAGAGCTTCACAGAACTACCAACTTGGTACTTAAGGGTATTCCACAGCACACTTGGAAGATACTCAACCTTAAGGGCTTGCCAGTTCTAAGGGGATTCTCAGACTACTGATGTGGCACTTAAGTATGTACTTTAAGCTAAGTGGATTTCAAGACTACCACAACACCACCCCCACCTCTCCCGAAATAACTTGCCCAATTTTATTTATAAACAAACTTAAAGCGACAAATGGTGCATATCAAACGACGTTTAAACTTTTTTTTTTAATAACCACGAGCCACGGCTGTTTGCCGTGACGTCATCATGAGTTAGCTACTGACGAATGAGAATAGACGATCTTTGGCCGTCTGAGTGGACTAGCCCAGTCATGTGATACGCCCGTGGTTTAACCATATGTAATAGTCGATCCTGGGATTCAATCCGGGAGCTGGGCACTTTAACCACTGGGCTGTGCTTGCTCCCGTTGTTTGGGATCCCAGGGATCCCTCACAAGGTTCGTGGTGCTGATTGGGACATGGCTATTTTTTCTTCCTGCTCAGTGGCATGCTGTAAAAGTAGTCTGGCGATGCGAAAGCGCATAGAGTTTAATAGGACAACCCCCCCCCTCACCCCCTCCTATATGGCCGGTTTATAGAGCATTGTTGTGATTTCCCATTAACAGTCTCCCAAGCTTTCATTACATTTTATAGTTAGATCCATTCACAGAAATAGAGGCCTATATTCCGTTTGTATGAAAATGTTGTGATTGGGAAAAAAAACATGACGTCATCAGTACTGTGCCTCTTTGTTGAAAAGACGCTCCGAATCATTACTTATATATAGACAATTCAGTTTGAAAGACACACAAACAAACAAACTAACTAACCAACCGCCAGACAGACAGACAGACAGGCTGACACCGAGTAAGAGGCACATTTGCTCTGCTTCGCACCGATCATCACTAAACTTTAAATACAACAAGCACGACGTTTCATCCTAGTACTCAGGCCGTCTTCAGGCCAAGAAAGCCGAAATCTCATTGCTTTTCTGATTAAATAAATACAGATATACTAGGAAACAGGCTTTGGGCCTATTGTAGGCGGAGCGAACGGATTTTTGTTTCAAACTTATATTTAGTTTTTATTTTAATGACGTTACCACATTTGTAAAAAATCTGGGTGCAATACTTAATGGGCTAAGTTGGGCTGTTTGCCTTTTTGTGTGACGTACTGCTGCTCTGTGTTGGCGTTTTTCTTATTTTAGCCTTTTTTTATATATAGGATATGCTACGTGTCAAATTTACGTTAACAAGCTTTCGTTTGCTTCAGTATTTAGTTTTTATTTAGTTATTAGCCTCTTTTCACAGCCAACACTAAAGATGTGGGCCATCCCCGCGAGTAAAAATAAAACAGCACGTTTGGCCACCGCTGTTCGAGTTGTCGCTGGCAATAATTCTTACGTTGTTTGCTGGAACTGCAGTGCAAAATGTAGTCCGCCTCTTAAAATATTAATAATAAGGCGTTAGATTTAGATGTAGATTTAGATTTATTGAGCAAGTAGTGGCCGCGTTAATAGGCGTTTAACTGCAAGCCAAACAATCATCAGTACGATAGTTTTTAACAATAGTAAGAATATTCAAAAGGGTCACAATACTGCTTTGGTATAAGACTCGACACCGCCACCAACGAAAATGTTGAGCCACACACCTCTATCACACAGTGCAACAGCGATCTCTATTATATAATCTAAAAGAAATAACCATCACAATTTAGGTTAAAAATGTGTTAGCTTTTAGACCTAGTTTTAGGTTTAGGCCTAATTTTTAGCGTTTAGGCCTAATATTTACCGCCGATTTAATTTTGAGTAGCAGCGTACAACAGCGATTCGAGACTAGGCCTAATCCTTCATGCGATGCAACGCGGTTTTGGTATCCACTGTAGTTTTGGGTTTCGAGCTTCACGTTACCGTGGCAACCAGCATAAACTGAGAGTGGCAGGCATATTATTGTTTCGTGCTTTCGTGTTTCGTCTGCTGTCAGCTAAACTTTTATAAGACCACTTGGCCTTGATACGACGATTTCGGGTTTCATATTCGGGATTCCCATCTCTAGTGTAGACGCCACTTTCGTTGCCATGTTGAATTGAATAATCTCTAAGCATTCTCTTTTCAAATGAAACTTGTACGTGTGTCGTTAATGGAATCCTTTTGTTTTTTATGGTTGCGTTTGTTATGGTTAAATGCACCGATCAAATGATGCTATTTCATTGAGTTCCGTCGAAAAAGATTATTAGCTAAAAAAAGCAACCAAAATTTAATTTGCCGTGTTTTTTAAAGTTCACTTGACTACCATTAGCATGGTGTATGCTTCGTCAGAATTCCTTAACTATTGAGGATTCCAAATTTACAATGGTGAGTGTTAGAAATAAACTCGAAAATTTTAAAATTTCTACCGTAATAATTGTTCGATTTACAGCAAATTTTGGCTCAGCAATACTAATTAGGGTATGAAACGTTGTACCAAATTTCATTCCAATCCGATCTTTCGTTTGGGCTCCACCCAGACTAAAAATGTGCAACCAACGGACGGACCAACATTTTGCAACATATTTTGCATCTTATAACATCAGAGACCGTGTTAATACAATTCCGTGTTGCAACAAATCCGTTTGTTACTACACAATTCCGGATTGTTTCAAACACTTTCAAAGCAAATTACGAATCCGGTGGTACTGTAATTCCGTTATAGGCTACGCTTCGCACGCTCGCTCCGCCAACAAACCTATACTTACGTTGCCTTTTAGACTTAAATGTCAGACTCACTGAGCGGGGAATTGAACCACGACCTTTGAAACCAAATGCTGAGTGGTCCTACCGCTGGAGCCATCCGCCATACTGACGTGGCCTGATTTGATACGATATTTTACCGATGAACAACCAACAACCAAGGTAATTTTTTTGGAATGACCAGGCGATAAGGAAGGTCAATGTTATATCTTTTTGCCCAATCCTTCCCCTTTCCCATCGCCATACCTTCGTGACGATTCGTTACGTATTATGTATGATGTATATACTTTCGATTCGAACGGTGACAATTGTGATGAACCTCAAAGTGAATCTGCATTCGCAGGGGTGAGGTCGATTGGACCTCCTAATTTTATTTTTTTTTTTTTTTAATTAATTTCTTTGAGTCTTAAGTTAGCCGAAGCAATTTAATGCTTGTGTGGCTGAACCGGCTTAATTTTGAACATTACCAGCATTTTTTGAGAGCAGAAATATCCAGTAAAGGGGGGAGCCAACCCGGGGGTTTGAACCCCGGGAAACCTCTGATCATCGTAGTGGCCGAAATATTGTCAGAATTGGCCAGAATAGTTTCCATAGCCACTGAAGGAGCATGATAGCCTCTCACGCTACCCTGGCCGGCAGTCCTGGCGGGGACATTGGCAAGGTCCTCTTTCCAGGGGTTCCACCAGATCTGCAAACCTCCAGCAGCCAGGCTGAGCTCCCTCACCAATCAGCCACGATGACCACTGATTTTCCCAGGGTAAGCTTGGGTTCTTTTTAATCCGTTTTCTATGTTTTATTTCCAACTTAAAAATTTGTTACACCCTATTTTGAAGCTGTCATGAAGTGTGTCTTTTTTTTTAATATTGACGCAGGTGCGCCGGAATTGTATCGACACGGAGTTACGTTAACTCAGGAATTTTTTTTAATTCTGACCCCTGTGTTGGAACCGGAATTACAGTAACTCCGGATTCGTGATTTGCTTTAAAAGTGTCTGAAATAATCCGGAATCGTGGTAACACGGATTTACCGTAACTCCTGATTTTGATGATGGTTGAATAACGTCCCTGCCTCGCTCGCGCTGCCGCGTTCGCTGCGGCTATACATATAACATCAGAGACCGTGTTAATACAATTCCGTGTTGCAACAAATCCGTTTGTTACTACACAATTCCTGATTGTTTCAAACACTTTCAAAGCAAATTACGAATCCGGAGGTACTGTAATTCCGGTTCCGGGTCAGTGTTTATGAAAATTCCGGAGGTAAGGTAACTCCGTGTCGGTACAATTCCGCGCGCCCGACGTGTTTCGTGCCATTGAGATCGAACCAGGACCACCCGGACACAAGACGGTCATGCTATCTGCCAAATGTTCGTTATTTTGGGAACAGAGTGCTCTGCTGCATTGTTTAAATGTTACGACTGACCGCAGAAGTTATGGTGATTGAAATGTCCGCACGAGTGAATGAAAGGCCTCTTATGGTGTGAGTAAACTTGCCGTGAATAATGACTGGTATTGTACTGAAGTAAAGACATAAAACAGAACGTGCTCTCTTCCCCCAACTTCCTGGCACAATGAACTAATTGGAAAGTTTGGCGTAAATGTTAGGCTTAGGTTTGCGTTGGATGAAGGGCGGAAGGGCACTCATTAACTGAAGTACTGTGGTCATTGTGGCTTGAGCGGTGAGAGAGCTCAGCCTGGTTGTTGAAGGTCTGCGGATCTAGTCGAATCCCTGGAAAAGGGATCTTGGCAAAGTCCCTGCCAGGACTGCCGGTCAATAGCGTGAGAGGATACAATGCTCCTTCAGCGGCTATGGGAACTATTCTGGCCAATTCCGGACAATCTTTCGGTCCCCTACTATGGTCGATGGTTTTTCCGGATCGAATCCCCGGCTTTGGCATCTCCCTATCAGATATTTATTCTTCTCTAAAAAGTAGGGTAATGTTCAAAATTGAGCCGGTTCAGCCACACGAGCGTTCAATTGCTTCGGCTAACTTAAGGCTCAAAAGAAATTAATTAAATAAATTAAAAAAAACTTCTTCATATTCAGCTATTTCTATGTGATGAATAATAACAACAAAAGCGTAATTCTTCTATAGTCCAACATATTCTTGTATTTGATGTCATACCACTTTGGTCTTTTACAGTTCTAGGTTAAGTACGATCTCTCGTTGAAACAATATTCAGTTAGAGCTACTCGCCTTGATTGGCGGAGCGAAGCGTAGCCTATAACGGACACCAAAATTGCAAAATGTTGGTAGGTTGGTCCGTTGGTCCGTTGGTTGCACATTTTTTGTGTGGGTGGAGCCCAAACGAAAGATCGGATTGGAACGAAATTTGGTACAACGCTTGATACCCCAAACAGTATTGCTGAGCCAAAATTTGACGTAAATCGAACAATTATTACGGGAGAAATAACAAATTTTCGAATTTATTTCTAACACTCACCATTGTAAATTTGGAATCGTGAATAGTTAAGGAATTCCGACGACGCATACACCTTGCTGGTGGTACTCAAGTAAACTTTAAAAAAAAAAGAAAATTAAACTTTCGTTTCTTCTTTCTAGCTGATAACCTTTTTCGACGTAATTCAATGAAATAATCACAATTGGCCCTTGAATTCAGCCACTGCAGGAAGAAACGCAAACATAAAAAACAAAAGGATTCCGGCACGATACAACTTAGCATCATTTGAAAAAACGAATGCTTGGAGGGATTACCTTCAGCATGGCTACGAAACTGGTATTTGCACTAGCCATGGGAATCCCGAATATGAAACCGAAATCGTTGTATCACGGCGAAGCTATACACATAAAACGAACAACACATCGGACGACGTAGCAGCATGAAACAACATGTCTCCATCTAATAGTTTAAATCGTTGCCACGGCAACGTGTGGACTCGAAACCGTGGTGCATTAATGAATAGGTTTAATCTCAAACGCAGATGCTATACTTACGATATAAAAATGACGACTAAATATTAGGCCTACAAGCTACAAATTAGGCCTATAGGCTAAAGTTGGCCTAAGAGCTAACACTTTTTGACCTACAATATTGTGATCGTTACTGATGGATTATAATGTGGTTTTAAGATCGCTATCGCCGTGCGCGATAGAGGTGTGCGCATCAATATTTTCGTTGGTAGCGTTGTCAAGACTAGTGTTAGACCAGCAGCAGCATTGCCAACCTGCTGATTTTTTTTATTAATGTTAAAAACTATCGCTCAGATGATTGTTTGGCTTACAGTAAAATACTTTATTATTATCATTTTGTAATCTAGGGAAGGTACTTTGCTCGGCAGTAATCATTGTTGTAAACAATGTCAGAATTATTAGCTCACGTTTTAAAAAGCCAGCAAGTGCACATGTATACAGTAAAATGCAACGTTTCGGGATTTGGCCTAGTTAGATTTTTTTAATTTCGTGCTGCAGTGGAGACGAGAGTCATATTTTGGGGAGCCAGCAATTTCCTAAGGTTTTCTGTGGCATAGGGGAAGTATGGAAGGCATATAAAATTTGATGGCTTGAGTTTTGGTGGGTTAAGCTTGAGAAGAGCACGGTGATCGATTAGTTTTTCAAGCAAATGGAGAGGGTATCCATTTTCAACAAATTTATGCAGTGTGTATTGAAATTCTCGAGCAAGGAGAAATTTATTGGTGGTGTGGTCAAAGATGCGTTTTATTTCGTTAGAAACTACATTATTTTTATGAGCTGGGTCAATGAAGGAAGCATAATTCATGGAACGAGTTGTATGCATGGGTTTTCGAAAATGCGTAAATTCGACTAGATTTTCAGGTGTGATAATGACCGTCATATCCAGGAATGGGATGGCCTTGTTTTTAGACTCTTCCATAGTGAAAGAGAGGGAAGGGTTAAGAGAATTTAAAAATTCTAGCATTGGTAATTTATCATGATCCCGTATGAGGGCCAGGGAATCATCCACAAATCTTTTGTAAAATTTTGTGTGTGGAAACTTTAGTAAAAGAGCGTCATCAATTTTATTGAGTGCAATGTCGGCCCTGAATGAACCCTGAACCACTTAACAGACTTGGCTGGGACATCCCTCTTTTTCTCGACGCTGTAAAAATAGTGTTCGCCACAACTTTTTTTCACTACGAAAATTTATTTATCATGCAAACAGATGGAGTACCCATGGGTAGTCCCATTTCAACCTTCCTGGCCGACATTGCACTCAATAAAATTGATGACGCTCTTTTACTAAAGTTTCCACACACAAAATTAAACAGTTTTCAGAATATATACCAATCCTTCACAAATTTGGAATCGCAAATTTTTCCCACCAGGGCCATCCCACATAAATAGCCGCCACCTCCGCTCTACATATCACTTCTTCCCTGCTTCGTTAGGGAGAGGTCCTCCCAGTTCAGCTTTTGCGCTGACTGGGCTTCACTTTTATCTTTTTTAACTTTTTATTTTTTACCTTTTACTGCTCTGGCTTGCTTTTCTTTAGAATGGGAAACCATTTAAGTGTATCTTGTTGACTTGTAGCATATGCTATAAAATATATTTTTTGCTTGACAACGGGATGATAAATCCCGAAACGTCGCATTTTACTGTATACATGTGCACTTGCTGGCTTTTTAAAACGTGAACTAATTTGAGTGCTTTTATTCTGTCAAGAATTATTAGCGGCGGCAGCCAAACCAGCCATGACAAACTGCCATTTTATTTTTATCGGCGGCGATGGCTAACATCTTTAGTGTCGGAACACAGGACTGCAAGCCGAAGGTTCGAGTCAATTTAATACAGAAGCAAACCTATTTACGTTGCCTTTTGGACTTATATGACAGACTGCCTGAGCGGGGAATCGAACCCACGATCTTTGGAAGAGACCTCGGTTTCTGGTTCCAAAGAACGTGGGTTCGATTCCGTGCTCAGGCAGTCTGACATATAAATCCAAAAGGCAACGTAAACAGGTTTGCATCTGTATTAATTTAGTGTCAGATGTGCTAAAGATGCCCGGAAAGAAGCTAAACAGACACTAAATGATGGAGCAAACGAAAATCTATTAATATAATATTAATAAATTATAAATAAGATAGCTTTGTCCTATTTGAAAATAAAGCTAAAATAAGACAAAGGCCTGCAAATAACAACAGTCGGTCATACCAAAAGGCAAAGAGGGGGGGGGGAGTGAGGCTTAATGGCGCGTCGACAACTTGGTCATTAGCGCCGACCTCAGTCACAGTGCAGTGGTCCGGGTTGCCACTGCCATACATTACAGAGATGTTATCCAAACCCCTAATCTAAATCTTGTCATACATCTGTACCTCCTGCAAAAATTGAAAAACACCGGACAGGAGGACAGACATATCGCCCAACTGACGCGCAATGTCATGTGGAAGATGGAACCGACGACGAACACCATCAAGATGGCGACAATCAACAAGTAAGTGCCGGACCGTAAGTGGCCGTCGACACCAAGAACATTCAGGAGGGTCAACCCCCCGCAAAAGGAAACAGTGAGTAAGTCGGGTGTGACCAATTCGCAAACGGGCCAACACAACCTCCTCACGGCGACTGCGGCGACACGCCGAGTGCTACTCCTCGACAGTGCCTTTAATGGCCCGTAACTAATTACCGTCCTGTCTGTCCCACAAGGTTTGCCAAAAAGCGTGTAACCTCAGACGCAGAGTTGGAAAGGCATCTGAGGGAACAAGGCTGAGATCCCTACCGAGAGGGCCAGAAAGGGCCCCTTTCGCAGCAGAATCAGCTTGTTCATTCCCTGCTATCCCAACATGGCCCGGGATCCAGCAGAAAAGCACGATTTTCCGCTGGCCAGGCAAGTGGGAAAGCAAAGCTTGGACACGTTGTGTCAAGGGGTTCCGAGGATTGTAATTCGCCAAGGACTCCAGGGCACTCATGGAATCACTAAAGACAATGAAATGCGTGCCCTGAAGGCCAAGGATCCATTCCACCGCCAAACCAAGAGCCAAAAGCTCTGCAGAGAACACAGAATAGCCTGATGGAAGGCGATGGGCAACCGTTACACCCTTACACACACAAGCACACGCCACGCCAACGTCGGACTTCGACCCAAAAGGCAAAGAGCCCAAACTTAGCTGAGTGAGCATTTCTCATAGATTTTTAAGAAGCATTAACAAATATGGTACAGTCGTTTAAATAAACACTAAATATAAATTTGAAATAAAGGTCTCTTCGCTCCACCTACAATAGGCCCAAAGCCTGTTTCCTAGTTACTACAACAGTACCGTAGCCCTCCTAACCCATTAATGTCACATCTTTTTCTATCGCTGAGCTGTGCAGGAAATCACGATGAGATGATTTATTTATTTTAGGTAAGTTACAATTAAAATATAACATTTCGATTTAATTGTGAAACGGAAACATTCAATTAACCGAGGCTCATTATTACTTGACTACGGATGAAGGACAATTATTTTAATAACAGATGGCGTGTTCCCAACGTTCACGAAAATAGCATTACAAATAATTACAATCTTTAGATTTAAAACCTCTCCAAATGTCAAACCATGAAAGGCACCTATTGGAGTCAAACGTGAACTGGCGGTCAAATTTAGTGCATATCGGTCGCATAAATTATTTTATCTGAGTGGAATTAACTAGTAGTAATAGGTAATTAGCATAAAATCAACGATGTTGATGTATCTTTTTCGTATTGAAAACCCTTTATGCACAGCTCTGAAACAGGACTTTCTGTTGTCTACTCGGTAAACCCCGTCGATCTATACAATTCCCAAAGCATTCTTTCGCTTTAATATTTAGTACTCAATACCAGAAAACGCAGTTTAATGTCCCGGGCAAGAAAAGCAGTTAGCTTTTGCCCAAACACTGACAAATGATTTGAACAATTAGACGCCGTGGAAATCCAACAATCTGAATTTGACGGGCGAAGCGGTAGCGCGCTTCTAGAAATGTGGACAGGGGATTTCGTAAAATTTGAAACTCCGATATAAAAATGAATCAAACATAAAATTTTCAGGACAGTTGGTCAGAAATTGTTATAAATTGATCGGACAGTTCCGTACATCGCCTACCCCGGCAAAGCTACGTGGCCCCCTCCCTTCCCCTCGGGTCGGATTGGAGGGGGAGGCTGAAACTAGGTTATTTCACACGTTTGATTTTTAACCTTAAAGCATTTTAGATCGTAATTTTTCTGCAAAAAATTGACTAAAAGCATTATACATACAAGGAAATAAATATTTCATCCGCTTAAATCGTGGTTATTCTGCACCAAAATTAACTAAAGGCTAGTTCACACATAAGGAAAACTAAATAAAATAGTACTAAATAAAAACTAAATTCCTGAACGAATGAGAATAAGGGCATTGCGTTAATGCAAGACCGAACCCAGGTCACGTACGTGAATGATTGCATAAATACCGCATTTTCCGCGGTGAAGTTAGGCCTAAACACACTCCCTGGACAGAAATAAAAATCGAATCATACATTTATTACGGCCCACCCTCATTTTTTTATCGGATGAATTTTAACAGCCCATGGGCGTTTAATACGCCATTTACGGTATAAAACGATAATTATAAAGCATCTGCTTCCCAACTTTCAATAGAGCAGTGACACGACGTAGTATTATTGTGTATAACTCTATGCTGGAGCCTTAATGGGTTAGCTGCAAGGGGCACTTCAGACAGAAACAGAAGGGCGTCATACTGAAGCCGATGCTGTGAAGAGTGATTTCTTAGACCTAAAACGCGCGATTTTTGTTGTTGGAGAACACATTATTTTAAGCCTAAGAAATCCGCTCTTCCGTTGTTTTTCCCCTCCATTTTTATGTAGTGCACCTTGTAGTTATGCCCTCCAAAACCCATACTGGTGTCAATATGGCGGCAAATGTCACTGCTCTATTAATGGTTTAAAAGGCATATGTAAATATACAAATTCAACTTCAACACTAAATGTATGACGGACTTTTTTTTTAATAGTTTTACTCATCATTCAGGGTCAGAATGAGAGACACTTCAAAGACGTGCGGAGTATCAGGACCAGTTTTTTGTGTGTGTGTGATTGTTTCATCAGAATGAAATATGAAATGTGTTTCGTTGCACAAAACGATCGAAGCATCCTGCATTCACAGCCCGCCCACCCCTTTCGCCATTTTGATGGGTCCAGTGAACTGACCAACGACAGGTTCATAGCATCATTACGGCCTTGCAATACAAAACATAAAGAAGGTTTTTCAAGACCAAGGTCACTGGTGAGGGTATCAGTCCCTAAAGAAACTCAATGCACTGTAAAAATTTAATTTGAATTTTTATGTAGCATATAAAAAATAAATAAAAAAAAGAGCAAGCAAGCCATAGTTCTTTGCCCACGAAGATGTCACACAATGGAATACGTTGACGAGTTACGTTGCCTATAGGGCAGTGACACAACGTTGTATTATTGTTTATAACTCTATGCTGGAGCCAGTAACTGGGATAGCTGCAAAGGTAACTGGAGGGGAAAAATAAGGGCGTCTTACTGAAGACAATGCTGTTAAGAGTGGATTTCTTAGGCCTATAATGCGCGATTTTTGTTGATTTGTTGGCAGTTGCTGACATTTTTAAGCAAGTGGAATCTTTATTTTCCAATTACAACCTAGCAGCAGAAGGGATTGGAGAAAACAACGTTTTTTTAAGCCTACGAAATCAGCTCTGAAAGCACTGCCTTGACTAGAAGTGCCGTTGTTTAACTGTTTAACCCTCCATTTTAATCTAGTGCCCCTTGCAGCTATACCTCTTGTAGCCAATATGACGTCACATGACGCTGCTCTATAGCCTCGGCAGTGAGCGAAAACTAATATATGCATATGAAGAGAAACGAAGCTGAAGCAAAAATATTGTAACCAAACTCCTGTAGTATAGCATGCGGGGATTTTACTGAAAAAAAAAAAGAGTGTACGGCTATACTGACGAAAAAAATGATGACACGTATGATGACAGCTGTTTTTTTTTTTCACATGGCCACACACTGGGTTTCATTGTATCCCCGGATTTTACTAGGGAAGCTTGCTTATTTGTTTGTTTATAACAGGAGCGACATAAAGGATGAGTCATGAAGGTAATTCTACATCATGTACCCCACCACTCGTTTTGAGTCGCGACCCCATTTATTAACGAGTGATTATAATTTTTTTTTGCGGAAAGAGTAGTTTGAAATTATGTTGTGTGCTAGATTTTTACCGAATAAATATCTAATAGATATCCGTGAGAAATAGGAGTTTAACCAGAGATAATTACTCGTTTGTGTGAAACGGGTAGTCCAACGTCGAGGGAATGTGAAATTTCACACGCGCATAGTTCGAGTGGATTTCCCCTCACCCACGAAACATTGGATTGTCCCGTTTCGGAGCAAATGACCAATTAACGCCTGTTAACTGCCTATTTTTAGCGCATTTGTATTTTAATGGTAAGGCACAACATCAATCTAACATATCGAGTGAAGTGAGTTTCTAAAAATTGTTGTTGTAAATTTTATTTGTGAATTATAATAAATATAAGATTTTTTTTTTTTTACATACAACTGTTGTAAATTCCTGAACGAAAACTTCCGGTTTAGACATTTCCTGTCCAGAAAAGTAACAAGTACGGAAAGACGTTCCCTATCTCTGCCCCCATTTCCGAATTTTGTGTTTAAGGTAACGCCGTATTGTTTTCTACTTTAATAGTTTAAATGTGTTAGAGAATAATATGCGCTACAGAGTTGAGGGGTATTTCAAAGTGGCAGTCAGTAGTCTAGTTTTCGTACCGACGGGACAGGGTAGAATAAGTAGGTAGTGACGCTTTCGAAAAAAATGGGCTAAAAAAAGACCTGCTTCCACCAACGGCACCAGAAGGCAGCACTTGTCTGGTCCGGGCAGGAGACGAAACTTAAAATAAACAATGGCAGCGTCGTTGCCATGGTAACCATTGTAATAGCGACAATACCTGCGGAAATAGACGAAAATCTCGTGCGTGAGCAACATCCGAAGTTGAAGAACTTATTCTGCGTTCGATTCAAACTGTATATAGATCGTTATAAACTACGGATGCAGCTTCAGCCTGAACGGGCGATAAGCACGCTCGTCGGGCGTTCTCGGAACACAAAACCATGTTTTAAAGTTAGCTCCACTCGTAACGACAACTCGTTTAAACGTTGAATGTTGGATTTAAAAAAGTAAAATGATCAGCCAGTGCTGATCTTTCTTAAAATGATTTTAATGTCCTAATCTGAATTACGGTATATTTTAGCCGAATAATTTTGTATTCTTACCATTATCAATTTGTTTTAGTGACGCTAAATAGTTTTGAACCCTATGATGCTTTGCGCTTCCGTTACTTGACGACAGCACCCTCTGGCGGTAAATCTCTGAAAGCAGGTACTTCTTTGGACCAAATGTTTACCGTTGTGAGAGAAAGAGCGGCACTACCTATTTAATCTACCCTGCGTCGGGACAAAACGTTTCCGGGTTAGGCTTAGCGTGCGACATGTGTTTTTTGTTGTTGTTTTTTTCGTGTTTGTACAAAGAATGTCGCCAGTCGTAAATGTGTGTTTATGCTGGTTTCGCAATGGAGTGTAGTAGCTGAGTTTGTGTTGTGTAGTTATAAATAGTCGGTCATTATGTCAAGTTGTGGAGTTGAGGGACATAGTGGAGCATGGTTTGTGTAAAAAGTGTTAGATTATCAAAAGAGTGTGGGTTATCAAAATTAACCTGCTGTGACATGCGTGGGCTTTCAGATTAACCTCACATAACGACTGCACTTTTAGCATGAGGATGTGTTAGCGTGACATCACCACCATGCATAAAATGTGAATATATATCACTTGGGTTGCTTTTTAGTCCAAGCGCGAGTCAGTCAATTCACAAGCTTTAAACGACCTTGACGCAACGAAGTAGTAGTTTTGTTTATCAAACCAAAAGACGTGCGTGTCTTGCCTCCCGGCTCCACGCAAGTTCTCGCGTGATGTCTATTATCACTACTTTGGTAAAATCAGATTTAGGCAATGTTAAATCAATGGCTTTAATCCAGGAAGCTAAATCCTCACTGTCTTTCCCGAACATCCTGGACTAGCAGTAGAATAAAAAGACTACCTATATTAATAGCCATGGGTTCCAACATGTATACTCCCACACCCTACGGACATGTATGAATTTATAAGTTCCTGTTTGTAATATACTATACTTCTTTCAGCACAAAAACGTTCAGCACACAATTCTGAATAGGAGAGTTGATAAAAATCTTTTACGTAAAAGCAACTCTTGAAACCCAAAGTCTTATTCAAAGTATATCGCCCTTAATTTAAGCGAACGCTCCTTTTGTCACTGGGTTGTAATAGTAATTTTCGTGTTCAAATTGCTCTTGTGAGCCCTTTGATACCCCGAAACAGAAATGCTTAGGATTTTATGAACGGTGGGAATTTCTTCTTTCCATCAATCCTAGCCGTAATTTTTTTAGTTAGATAGGGACCGACCTACGCTTATTTAAAGGTGAAGAGGTAATGGCGTAGCGGCGAAAGCGTTTATGGTGATCTTCGAATTCAAAGTGCTCTTGCGAGCCCTCGTATAGCCCGAAATGGACATGCTTAGATTTTTCTAAAAGGTGGGGATCAATTCTTTCCAGCAATCCTAACCCGCAGTTGTTTAACTTAGATAGGGACCGTCCTATGCCCATTTAAAGGTGAAGTGATAATGGCATAGCGGTGAAAGCGTATGTTCAGTTTCGAATTCAAAGTTCGCTTAGGAGCCGTCTAATAGTCCAAAATGGACATGCTTAGGATATTCTGTAAGGTGGGGATCTATTCTTTCCATCAATCCTAATAGAAATTTCTTGGCTTTGGTAGGGACCGTCCTATGCCCGTTTAAAGGTGTAGCTATAATTGGTGTGGTGGCAAGGTTGAATTTCAAAGTGCTATTTGTAAATGCTCATATTTGTTTTTGTATCTATAAGCTAAACAATTTCGGTTAGGATTGATGGAAAGAATAGACCCCCTACCTTTCCGAAAATTCTAAGCATGTAAATTTTTGGGATTTAGATGGTTCGCAAGAGCACTTTGAATTCCAAAATCAACATACACTTTCACCACTACACCATTACCTCTTCAACTTTAAATAGGCATAGGGCGGTTCCTATCTACGTTAAACAATTTCGGTTAGGATTGATGGAAAGAATCAATGTCTACGTTTTAGAAAATCCTAAGCATGTCCATTTCGGGCTGTCAGAGTGCTCGCAAGAGCAATTTGAATTCGTAAATCACTATAACAACCAAGTGAAAAAAAGAGCATTCGCGTGTATTAACGGTGATATACTTTAAATATGATTTTGGGGTTGAAGGGTTACGTAAAAGATGTACATCACATTTCCTGTTCAGAATTGTGTGCCGACGGAACGTTTTTGCACCACACTATGCGTTTGAATTGTTGATGTTAAGGAGTTACGTAGACAGCCAAAAAAAAAATAGATTTTTTTTTGGGGGGGGGGGGGTGGGGGGTTTCAAACTTGTTATCATAGCTATTTTTTCCGGTTATTCTTCATCTGCATCCACACAAATTTCATCCTTTTCACAGTAAGTGAAATATTCAACTTCTCTCTAGCCACCCTACTATATCTATATGGATGATATGTTACTTACGCCCTTTTTCTAATGTACCGGAGGAAGCAAGTGAGTTTTGTGAGACTTTTAGTGTGTTTCATACCTCATTAGGAGGTACTTATGTGCCAACTTTCAGCTTTGTTGACGTTGTGGAGTTAAAGAAAGAGCCAAAAGATAGGTTTTTTGGGTGGGGGGGAGGAGCATAATCACCGTTTTGGGGGGTGTTTCGAACTTGCTGTCATAGCTATTTTTTTTCCGGTTACCCTTCATCTGCACCCATACAAAATTTCATGCTTTTCACAGTAAGTGAACAATTCAACCCTCTAGCCACCCTGCTACATGTACGGATGACATGTTACTTACACCCTTTTTCCAATGTACTGGCAGAAGCAAGCGTCTTAGCCCAGCGGACTTTGTGTCATACACCATTGGTAGCTAGTTATGTGCCAACTTTCAGTTTCTTTGAATCAATCCCATGTTTTAACCTAAAATGACTGGGCTATCACTGTCTGTCTTTGAAACAAGGTTGAACCATGTACGAACCTGATTTTATACCTCCTGCCGTAAATCCAATATGGTGAACTAAAATGGCGTCCAATAAAAGTGTTTTTGGCTTTGTTTTCTAAAGTGTTCATCGGGTGAAGCAAAAAACAGGTTAGAAATATTCAATTTGACATGGGCTCAACCTCAAGAAAAATCCCATTCAACTTTGGTGGAAATTCAAGATGGCAGCCAAGAAAACTTAATTTTTTTGCCGTAAACTGCCGCAAACTGTTTTTTGGATGCCATTTTGGGAATGGAGTGTAATGTGCAGTTAAAGCATCAAGAAAACGAACCCGATGGTACATGCAAAATAAAACAAGTCTAATATTTTGGTACCGAGGATAAAATAAAAAGCAGCGATACCTTCATCTGATAGGTTCAAAACATATATAAAAACACCTTACATTATGCCGTACATGGATCTACCTTGATGGTATGGTGTGTGCTGCAGCAAGGGTTGAGAGTTGCGTAAGGCAGAGTGCCTTCCTCCCTCACGTAGCTCACAACCCTTCAACTGCAGCACGCACCATACCAACATGGTTGGAACACACACGACATAATGTAAGTTGTTGTTATATATGTTTTTAACCTCTCTGATGAAGGTATCACTGCGTTTTATTCTATCCGCGGTACTAAAATATTAGACTTGTTTTAATTCACATGTGCTGTTGGCTTCGTTTTCATGTGCGATTTAGGGCTGCCATTTTGAATTTTTATCAAAAGGTATAATGTACCTACACAGTTTCGTTAAATTTCAAAGCATATTCTTACTAATTTTCATTCGAATTGGTTCTAAACCATTTTTTCGATGCCATTCCGTACGTCGTTCTCCCTTATTTCAAGGAATATCCCTACCAAATTTCATTCGAATGGGTTTGTGTGTATTTGGTCGTAAAAGTCAAACAGACAGATGAACAGATGGCAAGACGAAATGCCAAAATGCCGTATTAGGAAGGGACCTAGTCCGCTTCGCTCGCGAATTACAGACTCGCTTGCCCCAACCGCAACATGAACATGTAATTTAGAGTATTATCATATCTAGTTCACACTCTTCATGCTCTGCTATGAAGAAGGCTGCTACTCGGTTTGTAACGATAACCACTGGACTTGTTTGGAGAAGGGGGGAGGGAGAGCGTCATTGGAACTGGTCTTTATTGAGGGGGTTTTCAGTCATCATCGTTAATCGCAGTTAACACACGTTAAATCCAGACAGCATTTTTTTTTATAAAGGTTTGAATGAAGTTAGTAGCGCCTCTCATTTCTCTAGCGTGTGTGGATATGCGTGGTGCAGAGCAAGTCTTCCATATTGATCAATCCTAGGTGTCTACGTTGGAAACATAGAGCTGACAACTGTGATGTTCTTTCAGTAATGTTCTGAAAAGGTTAACAGTATTCAAGATATTTATGTAACATAACGGGTTGCTCGAGTGTAATGAATGGACTTTTATTCACTTTAGCGTATTACTAAACAGAACTGGGTTCTACGGTGAATCAGCTTTTAGCTGTGTAGTTTATCAATAAACTTGGTGCATAATCTCTCTGCTGGGTCTTAATATTCCACTCAGATTTAATGTATAAGCTTTGTTGGACTTGGTGAACATGTGTCCCAACTTTTATTACCATTGCAGACTTGAGCTGGAATCGTGATTTTCATGTTTGGCTTGTTCTTGTTGGCACGACATGTTTCTACTATACGCTCTCTACAGATCAAACTATTTGTCCTATAAAACTGCTTCTTAGCTCATTTTACAGGTATTGCTCTGTAGATGTGCTGTTTCCATACGGCCTTTCCTAATTGGTCAAGTGATACAGGGGTTAGAGAGCTCTAAAAGACCAGATTGATTGTTTTACATTGTTTTAGACATTATTATTATTATTATTCAACAATGCCAATCAGCGGATGTCAGCTGCAAGACGCAGACTGAAGATTAAAGGGTTTGTTTCCATATTGGTTTGTGCAAACCGTAAATTTTAGAAAGATAAAAAATATTAAAACAAGCTAATCTAGACTGCGTGGGATGCCAAAGTAGCGCGAATTAGAAAACAAGAACGAACTCGTTTGATGCTTAAGGTAAGGTTTAACTGACCCAAAGTCAAAACAGCAAAGAGACACAAATAAACTTTCCTGTAAGGTTTCAGATACTGCAGTGTTGCTTTACTGTTTAGTCCACGTGAAACCTTACTGCTGTACCCAACCATTATTCACTTAAATTAAATTAAAGCCGGAGCCTAAATTTCAACATTTTTCATGCCGAATAAGGAAAGAAAGAATAACGTAAGGCTACACGCTCGACTACTTTCTTGACTAAAACTTTTCAGTGTTCTTCAGTCACGTCGTCTACGAGGCGTGGAATTTCATTATTACTTTCCAGGACATTTCCAGGTTTTTAAGGACTCGAACGAACCGTGAATTACATGCAGAGCTGTGTTAAGCCCACTAATACGATTACTTCGACAACAAAAAAGAAGAACCAACCATACAGGAAAGCCGTCCATACAGGAAATAATGTACCTTTAAATCTGTAAATTAATAAAACAAGGTTAGAGATTCCGAGGATTTCGGCTCTAAAATATCAAACTTAATGTAAAAATGTCGATGTGGAACATACTGTGAAACTCCAAATTCAACTAAAAAAGAATTTTAACTTCAGTTCGCTCGCTTTCACCTCATTGAGACTGACCTAATGTCACTAACTTTCGTCGACCACTGCCGTCTTCTTCAGGCTTCAAAATTTTCCGGACTTTTTACTACATTTTTCTCACCAAGGACATTCTGTGGATTAGGTCGGTCTCAGTGAAGTGAAAGTGAGCGAACTGAAGTTAAAATTCGTTTTTAGTTGAATTATTAATGCTTCAGGGAAATGAGTCATAAATAAATGTACAAGTGGCAGATTTTACCTGTAAATAACACAAGAACGTGGGCCACGTGTTTCACCAGAAGCTAATGATGTAGACACGTCCGTAGGGTTTATACACTTCTGGTTTGACTTAATGTTTGAAGATTGTTACACGGGTTCAACCTTCCGAGTTTTGAAGGCTTTGTCATTTTTCAAATGAAATCCTTTTGGGAGTTAATTGTAAGTTTGCCCGGATGTTTAACATATCATTATTGGCAGCATATTTGGCCGTTTATGTGCGTTTTAATAAGTTTATTGGAATTTGAAGACAATACTATTCCTTACTAATTCAGCATATGAGAGTACTTCGCTAAATTTGGAAGCCCAGTGCCATTCGAAATCAGAAGTATCGAGTGTCTCCGAACCGCGCGTCAGGGAAAATAGTGGACCAGGGTAAAGTCGGTCCCTCTACCGTGTGTCGCTAGGCAGTCCGAGCTGTGGACAGTGGTCGCATAGCAACAGAAGGGGCGGGGCACGCACTTCGTCCATTGGACGTTTTCAGCATCGTCATAATCGGGCCTGGGCACAAGAACCTGCGGCCCTACGCTTTACACGCATTGCCCGGGGCGATTACTGGAGGCGGAGGAGGGGGTGGGAGGGAGGACGGGAGAAGAGAGGAGGGGAAGGAGTGTGTCCGTATCTTTCATGGATCCACTCACCCTTCAAGTGACTGCAATCATTCACGGGCAAGAACAAACTTTTCGACATTTTTATGGACTGTGCAACTGTTAGGCCTAATCAGTGCCGCAATTAAATGGGGTGCAAAGGGGTGCAAAGGGGTGCAAGGCATCCGGGCCCAGGAGGCAAGGGGAAGGGGGCCTACAATTCAAAGCAGGGGGCCCGAAATTTTTGCATAAAACTATACTATAAAATAGACCACAAGTATTAACCCAAAATTGTTCACTTTGGGGAGGCCTTAGATTTTCCCCTTGCACCCCCCCCCCCCCCGTTCGCTAAAGACTAGTTGCGGAAATGAGCCTAAAAAATGGCGGCCGGCCTAAATTTGGAAAGCATTTGTAAGTTGTGTTGTGCAAGGGTACAAATCCTGGCCTATGCATTTTCGTCTCCGTATTTTCGGAATTTTATTTGTTCTGGTCAGGGGCGGATCCAAAATTCTATTAAGGGGGTGTGCTCTACCAAACTTTTCATATGGAAATGTATTTTGTGCCGTAATGTTAAAAAGAACTTACCTCCCAAATCCTTTTTAATAATGAAAAACGGTCGAACAGTAAAAACTGCACTTTTTTCTCGTTTTCCTTTTAAAAATTAATAAAATACTCAAATCTCATAAAAAAAAAATATATATATATATATCAAATATATATATTCAAGGAATGTGGGAGCCGAGGGGTGGGGTTGCGCCATCGTCACCATGCTAAATCTGACCCTGGTTCTGGCTGACCTGGAATCCCCATCCTGATACTGCTGATATTGCACTAATTACTACAGGAAATAAGGCATCGGATAACAAGACGATTCTGGAAATGGCAGAATCTGCATAATGGCAGATGAAAGGTGGACGAAAGTCTAACTAGAAAATCGTCTAATGGGATAATTATCTAATATCTGCCCAAATAAAAAATCTGCAAAATCATCTAAATGGAATATCGTATAACGGAAAATCATCTAAACGGAATATCGTACAATGAACCATAGTATGATGGATAAACGTATCAGGGCCCAATAATATACCTGCGGTTTCTGATGTAATATGTATAGCCGCAGCGAACGTGGCAACACGGGCGAGGCAGGGACATTAGACGATTTTCTATTGTATTAATTTCGTATTAGACGATTTTCCATAATACTGTTGTAATGTATACGTTCTTCCAATTATGCGACTTTCCAGTTAGACGATTACCTCTCGCCCCGATTTGAAAAAGTATTTGTATCGCCCTTTTTAGGTAGTATTTTTTGCTGCTTTCTGCATTTTCTGTGCATGTGTCTTTAAAATAGTACACTTTTAATTTTTATAAATTTTTTGACTTTTAGAATATTATTTTATTTATACTTATCATTTTGACGATTTGTTGCATTTGTCAATGAGTTCTTGTTACCATTTTATTGGGTGGGGTATCAGTAGCCAGAACTGGCCCATCCCCTCGCCTTTTGCTGTTGCTAGCAATAAAGTTTTATTATTATTATATAAAAGTGTAATTTCTGTCTTAAATTAATTCGCTTCAGTAAAAATGTTTTACTTTAAAAAAAATAAGCTCATTTGCCCAACGTAACTTCTTAATTGAATGCACAACAGTATCTTATACTTAAAGCCTTCTTAAATTTATACATACCTATAAACCAGCTCATCTGAACTAATAAAGACCTACCTATTTTTATTCAATACAAATATCAAATTTTACACACGCACATTTTATCCTAACAAAATCATAAATTAACGCCGCTCTATTCTTTTCTTCTTACCAAAATTTCTTCTTGTCAGTAAAAGTATTCAACACGCACATTTTTATCCTAAATCAATCTTTAAATTAACGCACGATTCTTCCTAAAATTAGGTAGTACACTTTAAAAACGGACCAGCATTTCTTCTCAACAGTAAAAAAAAATGTTCTGTACGAACATTTTTATCCCAAACCAAGTATCGAACTTCTTATTGGCAACAATTGAGAACTAAAAGTACCGAACTTCATATTGGCAGCCATTGTGAACTAAAAGTACCGAACTTCATATTGGCAGCCATTGCGACCTAAAAGTACCGAACTTCTTATTGGCAGCAATTGCGAACTAAAAGTACCGAACTTCTTATTGGCAGCAATTGCGAACTAAAAGTACCGAACTTCTTATTGGCAGCCATTGCGACCTAAAAGTACCGAACTTCTTATTGGCAGCCATTGCGACCTAAAAGTACCGAACCTCTAACTGGCAACCATTGCTAACTAAACGTATCGAACTTCTAACTGGCAACCATTGCTAACTAAACGTATCGAACTTCTAACTGGCAACTATTGCTAACTAAACGTATCGAACTTCTAACTGGTAACCATTGCTAACTAAACGTATCGAACTTCTAACTGGCAACCATTGCTAAATAAACGTATCGAACTTCTAACTGGCAACCATTGCTAACTAAACGTATCGAACTTCTAACTGGCAGCCATTGATAACTAAACGTATCGAACTTCTAAGTGGCAGCCATTGCTAACTAAACGTATCGAACTTCTAACTGGCAACCATTACTAACAAAAAGTATCATACTAGGCGAGTAGGCTATACAGTATACAGGGTGGTCCATAAAGTACTGGACAAATATAATAGGCCTAAAGTAGCTTCAAAGTTCGTAGGCCCATTAGAAAACTTTCAATATGTTACGAATTATCCTTACTTCTATAGAATTAGGTGTAACATTAGGGATGTATTGGATTCTGGTACCATCTGGTGAAGTGTTGCGTGTTTGTCTATGCTGTACATCTTTAGCCGCATCTGCTCAGTTTGTCATCCCATTTGCTCCCCCTTTATTTTTATTTTTATCTTACTCGTGTGTTTGTAGCTTTTCAGCAGTGCATTGAAAAGAGTTTAGCAAAGTTTGGTCGCAAGTAACCATTGTACTGTGTGCCCTATTTTATCCTTCCTTTCTTCTATGGTTGATTGCATTCTGTTTTATTACATTTTATTCTGATTAACGTTGTGGGGGCTCAAACTACAATAATTATTTCTGTGTTATTACATTGGCCTGAAGTAGGATGCCAGCCATATACTCCACTGAGGAACGCATCGAAAAAGTGCTGCTATGCGGTCTGCATGGCTTCAATTCTCAAACCCTTGTGCAGGTTCGAGAACAATTCCACCAACTTCATCTAGATATTATCTCCACAATGCGTTACCACCATCTCTAACATGCTAAAGAAGTTCAGGGAAACAGGTTCTGTTGCCGATGACTGGCGATCAAGCGGACGCCCACGTACTTCTACAGATGAAGACCACAGTCTGGCTGTTATTCAGACCATTGATGCAACACAGCGCATATCACAACGACAGCTCGCACGAGAATTGGACAACAATTAAACAGTTATTCAGAGGATATTAAAAGAGCAAGGTAATCACGGGTTCAAACCTGCTATCCCACAAGATCTGGAGAAGGAGGATTTCGACAGACGACTGCAATTCGCACAGTGGACAGTTGACACTATTGATGATGATGCCGCCACGTTTCTTCAGCGTTTGGTGATGACTGATGAAGTCCATGTTTCGTTGCATGAAGAACCTAACCGCCAGAACAGCCGCGAGTACTCGTTAACCAACCCATACTACACAATAGAGCAGCACTATCAACATAACCCCGGAACACATGTTTGGTGTGGGTTCGTAGGTACAACGTTAATTGGCCCAGTTTAGTTTGAAGGAATGCTAAACGCTGAACACTATACTTGCAACTGCTGCAGACTGACGTTCAACCAGCTATCAAAGACGTGTTGCCTTTGGCCTTCCGCCATACTGCTTCGCACCAGCATGACGGAGCACCCCCTCACTTTGGCATGATTGTGGGGGAAAAAATGGTTCAACTAGACATTTCAAGCGAGGTGGATTGGGCGGGGAGGTCCAGTGGAATGGCCACCTAGAAGTCCGGACCTAACTCCACCTGATTTCTTCCTTTGGGGTTTTCTGAAAGGTCGTCTTTCAGCTGCAGAACACCACTCACACAATGTCCAGGACCTGTGCCAGTGCATTGTTGATAATTGTCACACTATAACTCTAGACATGATTGGTAATGTTTGGAACAATATGGATGAATGGGTTAGGCACTGTGTCTTAGCACAGGGGGGACACTTTGAAAATGTTGTGTTGAACTAGGGAAGATGTAAATGAGTCCGAAGTTACTAATTTTGGCCAATTATCATTACGAAAGTTGGCAACAATCAGGAGGTCATTATTTGTTTCCTTTTTCCCCATTTTCTTTCATTTAGAATCCGTACGATATGAGAGGTTGGAAGAGATCCCTGCCCATAAGTTGTGAAGGCCTAATATAGGCCTATTTTAGGCCTATATTTTTCCAGTACTTTACGGACATCCCTGTATATGCAGGGTGAGTCAAAAGTCCCTTGCCCCCCCCCCCCGCCCCTCACCAAAACCCTTACGGCATTGGCATTACATACCTGACTCATAGGATTTTGTTTTGTCCCTAAGATGGGTTCCACCTCATGAGCATGCATTGGGCTGCCCTCCCCCTCAACCCCCAGATATAAAATGTAACTTTGTTCCTGTGAGAAATAGACATTTGGTTCCAATTGGGGAAGTATGCACATGGCCCAGCCAACGTGATCACCGAAAACGGAATGCTAATTGGATATGCGGGATGTGTTTTGTTACATCTTCAATGTAGCGGTCACAGAAAGGCTTCAGTGCACGGTGAAGGATATTGTCCGGTGCATCCATCAAAGGTCTTATAGCAATGAGATTACACACCTGACACATAGGATCAAGGTTTGTCCCTAAAGTGGGGGCCACTGCATGAGCTTGCATTGGGGCACCATGCTCCACTCAACCCCCAGATACAAAATTTTTTTCCTTAAAATAACAACAAAAACACCCCTGGGTCGGCCAGTTGATTGGGAACGTTCAAGTAATACGTCTTAAGAAATCAGCTATTTTGTCCCCCTCCTCCTCCCCAGCCGTCTCTCGTCCTCAATCGTCCAACAGGTGTAGGTGATAATGCCTGCGTTCTTTAATTTATGGCAGGTGTCAGGATCAACTACCTAACCCAGGGGTGTTATTCATGTTTATTGCAGGGAACAGAAATAAACTTGGTAACTATGAGGTTGCTGGGGGGGGGGGAGTAGGGGGCCCCCAATGCACAGTCATGCATGCCCCCCCCCCCCAACTTAGGGACCCACCTTCGTCCTATGTGTCAGGTGTGTTATCTCAATGCCATAGGACCTTTGGTGAGTGCACCTGCACCGAACAATTTCCCATACCGTGCAGGTAAGCCCTCATGTGGGCGTGGGAGCTACACAGAAGATGTGATAAAAGACATCCTGTTTATCTCATTCGCATGCCATTTTCGGCGATCACGTTGGCTGGGTCATGCGCCTATTTCCACAATTGGAACCAAGCGTCTATTTCTCACAGGAACAAAGTAAAATTTTGTATCTAGGTGTTGAGGGGGCAGGGCACTTCACCGCAAGCTCATGGGGTGGCCCCCCCATCTCAGGGACAAAACAAAGTCCTATGAGTCAGGTGCGTAATTTCAAGGTGTAGGGCTTCTGGTGGGATGCAAGGGACTTATGACTCATCCTGTATACTATATCAACCCAAAACTAAAACTGGTGTAAAAACTCGCCAAGTGTCCAAAAAGGATCGGCCTTTGAAGGTAGTGATATCATTCAACCAGGGAAAAGCCACCAAGGTTAATCATATTAGCCAACTTAATCGCACCGACTAATAGTTCGCAAATTAAATGAAAACCAGAAGATTGCTACTCGCGGTAGCAATATTCGAATTTTCATTTAACGTCCAAAGTATTATTCGGTGCGATTGAGTTGGCTAATAGGATTAACCTTGGCGGCCTTTGCCTGGTTGAATGAAATCACTACCTTCAAAGACCGATCCTTTTTGGAAACTTGGCGGCTTTTTACACCAGTTTTGGTTTTGGGTGGCTTCCATGTTAAACGTTAAACTTTGACTTCCTATAGTTTCGCCCAGAATTTATATAGAGCAACGAAATACGGCATTTGGGGTCGTGTCGTAACTATTTCACTGCATTGCAGATTTTAATGGCAACAATCGAACCGTTCGGCATCCACAGTACGGCCATTTCTTGTTGTTGTTGTTGTTGTTTTGTTGGGACTCTTTGCCCTCACCTGGATATCGAACCACTGAACGATTTTCTAGTTCTATAACTTAAATGTAGGTATCATGGACAAGGACTAGGGCCTTCTGCATGCTATTTTAATGTAACTGCAATATTCTAGTGATGAAAAGCCAGATGGGCTAGAAACTTTGCTCTCACCTAGAGATCGAACCAATGAACTGATTTTCAATTTCTATAGCTTAAATGTAGGTATTAACACCGACCAGAGCCTTTTAACGCGATTTTTATGTGACAGCAGTATTCTCGTCGGCAGCGCACTTATTGTTGAAGACTACTGGGGAGAAATCATTAGGTGGAGTACACTTGCAAATCCTTGCAAATCCTCCTAGAAAGTATGAAATTTGTTGCACAAATCTTTCTTAACAGTGCAAATCGAACCAGCCATGGATCCCATATGAATTATCCCCAAGGGCCTAGCACCCCCTTTCCCTCCAACACCCCCTGTGCCCCCTCCCTGAGGCTTGGGCAACAAATTCTTACAAATCGAGTTATAAACATGAAATTTGATACACAAGTCATTCTTAGCAGTACAAATGGAACGAGTCATGGAATCCCCATGAAATTCCCCCAAAGAGCGCTCAGTATCTCCCGGTGCCCCTTCACTGAGGTTTGACCAACAAATTTTTGAAAATCGAGCTAAAAGCTTGAAATTTGGTACACAAGTCATTCTTAGCAGTAAAAATCGAACAAGCTATGGAAGCCCCATGAAATACCCCGAAAGGGCCCCCTTCACTGAGGTTTGACCAACAAATTCTTGCAGATCGAGCTAAAAGCATGAAATTTGGCACACAAGCCGTTCTTAGCATTACAAATCAAACCCACCATACAACCCCCCACGAAATTCTCCAAAGCCCCCCCCCCCCTCCACCCACCAGCTTGAGTTGTGGTAAACAAGTCATTCTTAGCAGTACACATCGAACCAGACATGGAACCCCCATGAAATATCCCCAAGGCCCTCCCACCCAAGTCTACCCTTCCCCCCTCCCTGCGGCTTGACCAACAAATTATTGCAGATCGAGCTAAAAACATGAAATTTGGTACACAAGTCATTCATATTAGTACAAAATGAACTAGCTACGGAATCCCCTCGAGATAATCTACAAGGCACCACCAACGGCTTCCCCCTGCGCCCCCTCCTTGAGGCCTGACCAACAAATTCTTGCAGACAGTGCTAAAAGAATGAAATTTGGTACACAAGTCATTGTTAGCAGTACAAATGAAACTAGCTATGGTACTCCCGCGAAATCCTCCAAGTCCTCTCAGTGCAACCTCCATATTCCCACTCCATGAGGTTGATACCCGAAAAATTCTTGTTGATCGTACTGGGAGCTTGCATTGTGGTACACCAGTCATTCTTAGCAGTAGAAATTGAACCAGCCATGGATCCCCATGCAATACCACCGCAACCTCTCCCCCCCCCCCCCCTCCTGTGCTCTCCCATGAACCATCAATGACCAACCAATTCTTGCTGAATGTACTAAAAACATGCTTTGTTGTAGTAGAAATAGAACTACATACGGAACCACATGAGACACACCCGCCACCCTGTACGTCCTGTGTCCTGTCCATGAGGCTGATAATGAGGCTGAGATTTTTTTAATATTAAAAAACACTTAAGCGTATAAAGTACGGATGTAAGCCTTAAAAAACTTAAAGCCCTA
>JAHWFP010068699.1:36832-47583 GCA_023313725.1 Lithobius niger | reverse complement strand
TACTTCTACTGAATTCTTCATAACGCCTTGTGGAACGTCTGCAAAGTGATGCGTATTAGCCTTTAAAAAACGAAACTGAAACCTAGTAATACAGCGCACCAACAAACTGGATTCGCCCATGAATAAAATAATAATACTTACAGTTGTTCATAAACAGGGCCGTTCGTAGAAAGCTAGTGCAGCCACACTGTATGCAGGGACTGAGCTGTGCACAGCAATGTGCAGCAGCGTGCACTGACCTTTTTGTTAGCACTCACCATTTACTAATTTGTACTCGCCATCCATCCTGCACGATGCATTGCTTTTCAAATTTATGCATTTTCGAAATTGTGTAACTTTCTTGCAGCCCAGTATAATGCAGAAGCAGCTACTTTTAGCCTAGTCCTTGTAAATCAGAGCGTAACGCTGCAAACCATTCATCTCTAGCTTACATGGTTGCCAAGATATCAGTATCTGAGCGTCTATCTCGATTGCCAGCAGCAAAACGGAAGTAATCGCCACTTCATCAGTTGGCTATTTGATGATGTTCTCCGACAATGATGCTGCACCATTGCAGCAGACGGCTCCCACTAATACGTATTCCTCGTCGTACTGCCTGGCTACAGCCCCGACTCGACACCGCAGTCATGAACCTTACTACGTGTCGGGTTTGGACTTACTCAGGGACGAAGCGGAGTGCTTGCGAATCGCGCTCCTTCCCAATGAAGAGGACCAGGGTAATGCTCACCACTCGCCCCTGGAGGTAACTGACATCCTGCAAGCGTCATAACTTTGGTCGGTGACTGGTGCTACGCACGTTCCGTACTGCCGCGATGCCCTTACATCCAAATCGAGACGAGCAGGACATTCTAGTTTCGGTCTCCATCACCGTTTGCATGACATTTACCTTCCTCTCTTCTAACCAACTGCCCAGTTAATTTCATTGCTGCTTTTGCGTTTGGTCCCATTTACGTTCCTTTTTTTTTTAAAGATAGACAACGTATTGATTGTATCTATCGTAAATCGTGCATTAAACGCCCATGGGCTTATGCAGTTAATTTGGCTAAAACCGGGATTGAGCATTAAAACAGGCGTAATCAATTTTCTAAGCTCACTTCTGTCAAGGAAGGGTATTTTCTCTATCACGTAAAAGTCTGATATAATGCGATCGTTCACGTACGTGGTCTTGATCCAATATAGCATTAACACAATGTCTGTGTATTCATTTATTTACAAATTTGTGAATTGTATGGCCTCTCCTCCAAAATCCAACATCATTAGCAGTCAAAACTAAGTTCTAACCACACAAACCTTCGGTAACATCGGCGCGATTCACGATCATGAATTCCGATACATGGTGCCATTCAATCATTCACGTATACGATCTGGATTCAGCCGAGCGAAACGCGATGCCTATACCTACTAACTTGCCAGGACCTCCGAAGTGGGGCCCTGGCTGTATTCAGAATAAGAAGTTATACTTGCACTTGCAACTGTGGGACGACAACTGGGTTTCTCTTATGTCTTTCGTAGTATGGGTTATTTTTTCCATACTAAGGCAAAACTAGGTATTGGGTTACTTGAGCAATCCTGGATTAATTTGTTTTTATTTATTTTTTTCAAAGCATTTCATGGGATATACTTGATCTGCTTTCGTTATGTCTTTTTAACATATTCAGATTTATTTTGTCCAATTTATTTCGTCTTCAGTTTAATTGGATGACGTGACTGCCCTGTAATTGGATATACAGACCATCCCTGTTAGACGGATGGTCTGTATAAACACCTAAATTGCCCAAATTGCATCAGTTAACATCAGTGTACATCAGTTAACTCGTGGCACATTCATTCTTACTCGCAGCAAACTCTCCCTTCTGAATGCTTCTTTTTCGTGCTTCAACATGGTGTAACTCATTGACTCATAACCGAGCCTCAAATATAAAGGAAGGCTCGGTCGTGAATCAACGAGTTACACATCAAGTGTTGAACGAACAATCTGGAGATTTTAACTCATGTTACACAGTATGGTATACGGATATTTGCCTTCACTTGTACGCTTTGGTGCTGTACTTGAACCCTGGTAAGTTCCCCAGGCCAGTGTAGGGTTAGAGGGCCATTCTGACAGTGCTCAATGGTGCCGTAGAAAGTGACATCATAAAAAATAGCCGAAAGGCCCGAATTCGCCGCTGCCATTGCCATTCTGTTCATGTCTGGATAGGCTTGACTATAGTCATTCCGTTCCAGAATCCGCCGACAGTCAAACAATCAGCCATTAAATTGGATTGAAGCGCTCATACGTCATTGCAACATGGTGATGAATCTGGCAGAAGGTTGTGAGCCGATCATTATCGAAACAGTTGAATTCCTTTGGTACTATGACGTAAAGGGAAAAGAATAAAGACACAGGGGAATAAAGCTAATTTGTGGAAAGAGGTCACTAACTCATTACCGGGTAAGCTCACGACCACATGTGGAAATAACTCTCGAGGTGGTACTTTGGAATGTTGGATCGATGCGATTGCACACGCATTTCGTTGCGAGGTCTGTGCGGATGTGTGTGTTTTGGAGTTTCAAGCTTGAACGAGATGCTGCGTTTGCACGCAAAATTAAGAATAGATTCCTTAAACGGTTGTGCGAAAGTCTGAACGATTGCTGTCACGAATTATTTTTTGTTTTCTGAGTGTTATGTGCAAGGGTTTTGTGTTACTATGTTTGCTACTGGATTGGGTAGCTCCAGCGGCAGATGGGTTAAAAAGGACCATTTTTGACAGCATCTAGTGAACTGTATGGTAACGGTGAATGGCAACGGCGCATGTTCTCACTGCAAATGGCTTGTCCCTGGAGCTAACCAATCCTGCAGCCGACAGATCAACACAAACCCTTCACAGTAGTCACTAACGACTAGAAAATGGAAGATAATTTTTGGAAGCAGTCGGTTAAACTTTCGTACATCCAAGTGTAATTTCTGTTTTGTTTTTGCGAGCAAACGCAGCGTCTCATTCAAGCTGACACCGAAAAACACACCCACACACGCCACACGATGAAACAGTATTCAAAAACACCGCCTCGAGACACGGAAGTTTTCATACGCAGCAATGAGCTTACCAGGCAATTGGTAGTGATCTCCTTTCATGAAGTAGTTTTATTCTCCGTATGTGGCGTAAAGCTAGATTCGTTTCCTTATGTCATACACCCAAAGGAATCGTGTATCTATAGTCATGTGTCGATAATGATCGGCTCTAGATGTTCGGCCAGATCCAGCGATGGGACATATATGCAGTCAACCCCAGTTCGCTGTCTGATTGGCCGACCATTGAGAGCTTCTGGAGGAGACAGAGGCACGAAAATGAATCCTAGCCAGACATGAACGAAACGGCAATGGAGGCCAGGAATGCGGGTCCTTGAGCTGTTTTTATGATGTTACTTCCACCGGCACCCATAAATGTAAAATCTTCCGGAAGGTTCGCGGGCCAGAGGAATGAATGGTCAAGGAAGAAATTTACACATTAAATTGTGTGTTTGAAGCTACGTATGAGCTGTCCGAATGAGTATTGAGTTGGTTACTGGGATGCTTTGTGTTGGGTTCCGGAACACTTTGGGCTGGTTACAATGATGCTTTGGGTTGGTTACTAGGACACTTTCTGGTGGTTTCTGGGACACTTTGGATTGGTCACAGGAATGCTTTTGATTGGTTACTGGGACACTTTGTGTTGGTTTCTGGGACACTTTGGGTTGATTACTAGGACGCTTTGTGTTGGTTACCGGGACACTTTGGATTGGTTACAGGAATGCTTTGGGTTGGTTACTAGACAGTTTGGGTTGGTTACCGGGACACCATGGAATATTTCCCATACACGCTGGTACCGTTTGCTGTTCAGCCACTGTCGGAATGGCTCTTACAACCAACTAAACTGGACCTGAACAGCGTTATTGTCAGACTGCTAAGACCTGTTTTAGACGGTTAGAGGTGTGCGCAGCGTCGTCAAGGTTAATTGTAGGTTCATTCACACAGTAGCTGTCTTGAATGCCAAACAACATCAAAGTAACAATAAATCTCAACAAATACAAATCAGTGGTTCCTTCCTAACAGTTGTCTTAGCTAGCAGTCAAATAGATGGATGCTGTCGTGACTTACACTTGCTGATGGAACACGGAAGGAGAAGAGTGTCGGTTTCAATTCTGGGTTGCAGCTAGGCGCGTGACGCGCGATATAGCTGCTCCATCTGGCGTCAGCACAGCAGTGCTAATACACACTTTGTTTTGCTCCTCCTATTGCCTGCTGCCTTTTTGGCGAGTAAGGTTCATTTCAAGTCGCCAACCTGTTGATTTTCGTCCGATTCTGCTACAGGGGCCACGTGCGTCCTTAATTATTGAGTGAAAATTTGGTACGTCCTCGCGCACCTGGCAGAAAGCTGTAACGGTTAAGGATATTACTGCCACTAGATGGCGCCACGGTAGAATATAAAGAATCTACCGTGGCGTCACCTGGTGGCAGTAATATCGTTAACCTTCACAACTTGCTCCCACACGCACGAGGACGTACCAAGTTTTCATTCAGTAGTTAAGAAGGCACGCAGTTTGTTGACTGCGTATAGAAATTTCTTTATGCATTCCATTGTTTGCTGCAAACAAGTGCTATGACGGAACTCGGTGCTGCCAGATAGCTGCCGCAGAATTTCATTTGTTGGCAACTTGGCTTTGACATTGTATAAAATACAGTATACAGTGCCTTGCAGTTATTATTTTTCCATTCAGGCGTGTTAAAACGGACCAGAGTATTGTATCTAAACGAAAATCGCTGTAGGCCATTGGACTTATCATTACTATACCAGAACTTCATTAGTCAACAATCCATATAGATGAAGGACTGAAATGTCGTCCACATTTGCATTTTTTAATGACGTTGATCATTCTTATTTGTTAGTGTGTTCTACAATTGGTTTTTTTTTATTGTTTTTTGTTTTGCCTTCCTTCTAAGACTTAATGAAGTCACGATAAACAGGAATAAACATAACCAGTTTTTGATGTGACCTTAAGCCGTACATCAAAACAAACATGTGTCTTATCACGACTTGTGATCTCCTAGTTTTTCCTGGTCACATATCGGACCAGACTCTATACTTCCTAGGGCAAGCACTTCCGATAATAATAGGTCTAACTCGAGTTGTAAATAGTATATATTTAGAACGAACACTTACGATATCACGGTCAAATAAGCTTCGACGTATTCAAGAGCGTAGCCATGTTTTTTTTTATCTTTTACGGAGCTGCTGAAATAGGTTACGTTGTTAACGCGATCGTTTCGTATCTATAATGATCTGTAATAAAAAAGCCGTTGGGTGTATAGTTTGTTTGCATCGTAAATTTTATTATTTTTAATTGGCGACGATAAAGGGTTCACGGATTGTTTAGGTTCACTTTTTTTTTAAGCGAGATTTTGAAATGAATGAGATGGCCTTCCCTCTACATCCTGGTTACGATTGCCGATCTTGGTAACTTACAGTTTAGGAAGAAGATGGAGGTAACCTGATGTTTTCTGGTTGTTGATAAGTAATTATGCATGGTTTAATTGCGGGTTCACACGGGGCTTTGAAAAACCTGAAAAAGTTTCGAAAAATGCATGGCTGATCTGGGATCTGATGAGGTGGGAAAGGGATGTAAGTAAGGTTGGTTTTTTTATCGTTTTAAGATGAAGAGGTGGGGGTCGGGGGTTGAACAAAAAGTTCTGTGTCCAAAAGGAAGTTTTTTTGGGCCCGAATGTTAAAAACGTTCTTAACCAGATCCGAGTCGACTGGAGGTACAGGAGAGGGATTTTTTTTGGGGGGTGGGGGGGGGGGGAAGACAACTACTTCCCTATTTTAAAAGTGGATTATTAAAAAAAAAACACCACGCAGTAATTTAAAAATACATTATAAGTTAGTTTAATTTTGACTTACGTCGCAATCCTCTTACATTTTCCTTTGGTTTACAGTCAGAGCTCTCAAGAAAGCACAAGAAATTTACGGCTTGTTTGCGTTGTTTTTATTTTACGTGAAAACATTTTTTAAGCTTTACACAATTTATTGCATAAAGTTAAATTGTACAGTATTTTCAAGGGAGGATAGGAAGGGGGGAGGCGTAAAATGACCATTTGCAACTTTTGAAATAATTGCTTAGCCCGGCGCTATTCTCCCAGATGAGTTACGTATTTATTTAATATCAATATTAAACTTTTACCTCAACCTCCCATGTTAAAGCCGAAATTTTGGTGCTTAATTTCTCCACTGTCTTTCAATATTTACCACTCATATTTAGTATATGACATTTGTTGGACTAGGTGAACATGTGTACGAACTTTTATGAATTTCCGATTTGACACATAGGAGATCGGGAATCGTAATTTTCATTTTTGGCTTGTTGTTGTTGTTGGTACGACACGTTTCTGCTATGCTCTCTGCAGATGAAACTGTTTGTCCTATAAAGCTGGTTCTTAGTTCATTTTACGGGTATTGATCTGTAGATGTCACCTTTTCATAAGACCATTTCTAATTGGCCAAGTGGTTCAGAGGTTAGAGAGCTGTAAACGATAGATTGTCGGATTGTTTTAAACATTGTTATTATTCAACAATGCCAAACAACAAACGCCAGCTGCAAGACGTAAACAGGAGATCATTGTTTATTTTATTTACAAAGCATAATGGCCTAATACACCATGAGCTCTCTCTAAACCTAGTCTACTTAAAAAACTATCTAGGGTTACAACACGTCTATAGGGCAGTGACACGACGTAGTATTATTGTTAAAAACTCTGTGGTGGAGCCAGTTACTGGATTAGCTGCAAGGTGCACTGGTGGGGGAAAAGAAGAGCGTCTTACTGCAGCCAATGATATTACACTGGATTTCTTAGGCCTAAAACGCGCGATTTTTGTCGATTTGTTGGCAGTTGCTGACATTTTTAAGCAAGTGGAATCTGTATTTTCCAATTACAACCTAAGCATAATAAGGGATTGGAGAAAACAACGGTTTTTTAAGCCTACGAAATCTACTCTCAAAGCACTGGCTTGACTAGAAGTGCCGTTGTTTAACCCACCATTTCAATCAATAGTGGTCATCGTGGCTGAGTTGTGAGAGAGTTCAGACTGGTTGCTGGAGGTTTGCGGATCTGGTCGAACCCCTGGAAAGGGGACCTTGGCAAAGTCTCCGCCAGGACTGCCGGCCAGGGTAGCGTGAGAGGCTACCATGCTCCTTCAGCGGCTATGGGAACTATTCTGGCCAATTCTGGACAATCTTTCGGCCCCTACGATGATCGGAGGTTTCCCGGATCGAATTCCCGGGTTGGCACCTGCCTTTACCAGATATTTCTTCTTCTCTAAAAGTCTGGTAATGTTCAAAATTGAGCCAGTTCAGCCATACAAGCATTAAGTTGCTTCGGCTGACTTAAGGCTCAAAGAAATTAATTTAAAAAAAAAATCTAGTGCCCCTTGCAGGTATCTCTCTTGTAACCATATGACGTCACTTGACTCTGCTCTATTCAATTCTGAACGTTACACACAGCAGCACACGAACCTATGACACTGGAGATTAAGCAAATGCTAACAATGTAAGAGCCAACAATTAACCCGCACATGAAGATGAAGCATTATCCTTATTAACAACTGATTTATATAATGATTTCACATAACCCTCCCGTGTTAAAGCGTACTGTACGTTGGCCATTTGGCTTGCCGTCCTATAATACTAGTAACGTTCATCCGACAAACCAAAAGAGAGACCTGGACAAATGAGCGAGCGAAGCGCGCGAAATTCAGTGCATTTGCAATTTGAGGACAGAAAACCAACTTGGTATGTCTCACGAATTAGAAAACAAAAACGAGCTCGTTTGATGTTTAAGGTAAGGTTTAACTAATTCGAAGTCAAAACAGCAAAGTAACACAAATAAAATTTTCTGTAAGGTTTCACATACCGCAGTGTCCCTGTACTGTTTAGTCCACGTGAAACCTTACTGCTGTATTCAATCATTCTACACGTTAAGTCAAATTAAAATCACGTTCCGATTTTCAAAATTATTGTTAAGAATTTAGTGTGTAATATAGGCTACCCACTCGCCTGCTTTCGGGGCTACACTTTTTAGCATTCTTCTAATCAAGTTGTCTCCTTTTCGTTCATCCTATTGATACATACACAACTTTTCAAAATTTCATATTCAAGACTTCAGGACTGGTATTTCACTTTTATTTTCAACGACATTTCTAGGTATTTAAAGGGATATACCCTCCCAGCGCCATTTTTCTCGATCCTCCACATCAAATACGGCCCCAAGGTTCTATTTACTTACCGTTAGTCGTTCCCTTGCTAAAAATCCGTCTTAAAATGTGGCGCCTAGGAGATTTTCTGTTGAATATTGGGGAACTTTATTTACGTTCTTCTAGAACGTATATGATGCTTTGCGCGCCTACAATGACCTTGAAGTTTTATCTGTGTGTGCACAGTACTAATTTCAATCCTTTGCTAATAATTGCTGTGAGATCAAAAATCTAAAAGACTAATGCAGTAAAAATTAAAATTAATTATTCCAATTGGTCGCCGAAGCAAAATTATAAGACACTAGCCTAGAAAGTCATAAAGTGTGATGTTAAAATACGAGAATCATTTCGGTTTGTGACGACACAATCTTTAACTTGATTCTGTTTCGTGTACCTTTCCCAAAGCCAACCGGGACGGCTGCTACGTGAGGAACGCAGCTACCACACCAGCCGACCTTGGCACCGTAAATGCGCGGATGGCGATCTGCACGTAGCTGTTATAAGGCACGCGGAATGTTATAAGGCAGGCCTGGTGTCCCTTTAAGGAGTCTTACGAACCCTGAATTATGTAATACGTAGTTTATACGATTTTTCACCGATGCCGTTTAGCCAAGTAGAATAAACCAATCAGACCTATAGTGTTTGTAAAGACTGTAAAAACGTGTGAATACAGCAGTAAGGTTTCACGCGGACTAAACAGTACAGGAACACTACAGTATGTAAAACCTTACAGGAAAGTTTGTTTGTGTTACTATGCTATTTTGGCTTCGAATTAGTTAAATCTTACCTTAAACATCAGACGAGCTCGTTTTTGTTTTCTAATAGTTTTATACAGCTACAACAGTTTGTTCATTTTGTATGGTTTCCTCTCTTTCCGCGTTTGTAATTTCTTCCATATCATCCAGATTCACCAAGTTTTTTTTCTTTCTCTTCCACCAAATAAAAAGAAAGAAATTTCTTCTGGAAGAGTACCTATGCTTCTCTCCCCCCCCCCCCCAATTCCTTTTAAGTAACGAGAACAGTGGCACAGTTTGCATTGCACTTTACCTACCTTTCAAAATTAAATTAGCAGCAGATGGAGTTGCGAAACTTTTATTATTTCTTTTAGACAGGGAGGGGTTGGGGGGGGGGGAGGATATACGAAAACGATGCTTACCGTGCTAGATCCGTCCCTGCACGATTGATCTCGTCATACAAACAGGAAATTAAATTTCCGACGTTTTGACAGTAGGCCTATATCAGCATTTATGCTGTAGGTTGCAACATAAATACATTTTCATAATATTTACCAGAGACGTCACGAAGGATAAAAGTTGCAGGGGTGTAAACCAGAAATTTACCGTCACAATTTTCCATTTAGCCAAAAAAATATTTAATGTTTTCCGACTGATTTTCCAACTGACCAAACATTGGGGGGGTTGTGACTCCCCCCCATAAAAACGTCCCTGTATTTACAGAACAAAAAAAGTTATGCATAGAAATGTTAGGTACTACATAAAATTATGTAATTTACTAGCCTTTTTTAAAGACTTAGGCCCCTTTTTTTTTAAAGTGATTCTTTAGAAAAAAATTAGATTAAAAAAATTATTTTTATAGTTTTTTTCTCCTTTGATGAGCATTGCAACCTACCTAAAAATGTGAAAAACGCACCTAAAAACCTTCAACATTAATAAATTTTCCACCCTTTCCCTCCTTTTTCACTCTGAATGAATCTCATCTCTGTTGTTACAGTAAAAAAAAATTAATTTAAAAGAAATTTCCTTTTAGAATTGTTAAAATTAAAAGAAGTTAATTTTAAAAGACAATATGTTTAAAAATTACTTTTAAAAAGTTTCCTCTCACAAGTGCTCAAAAAACTCACGGAAAAACCTGGATATTTAAACAAAAAGTCTCTGTACGAAGCCTGCAATTTTAAATTTAAGCATTGTGTGTAAAGCACAATGTGGAAATTACCGTAATTTTTAAATGGCTATTTTTTAAACACTTGTAAATGCGAAATGGAAATTAAAAATCGTTGCATTCTTCATTTTTCGCAATTTCAACGAAGAAATGGTAAATTTTTAGGTTTAAAGGTAATCAAATTGCGCTTCGAGTTGGCCTATTTTCATTGCAGTAACTTGAATTTCTTACCCTAAAATACGCTAAAAACTATTGTGAAAACTGCTCATGACAAAAGTTCGATTAGACAAATTAATCTGAAAGAAATCAAATAAACTACATGAAGCGTGGATCGACGCCTATAGAATATGCTGAGCGAACGATATCACTAGCATAGTATGGCCTAATATAGTTATTAAGCATCTATCTATATATATATATAATTACACAACTTCCGCAACTCAGCCATCGGCAGCAGCCAAAGAGGCAGCAGCAGCTGCATACGATGCCATCTCCGCCGTCTACCGACTGAACGGCAAATTATAAGAGTAGCAGCCAAGCCCCGCTGAGATAGTAGCTGCGCCCGGAACGCAACGGCCAGCAGCGCGAACA
>JAHWFP010068699.1:1071-22661 GCA_023313725.1 Lithobius niger | reverse complement strand
GTGGCCTAGCTCTCATCCACAAAGTATTCTCTACTGACGAGCCCAAACAAGGGCGAAACAGTCTGTCTAGAGATCTTTGTGGGTGAGAGCTAATTGATATTTAAGTAACTTCAGTGGATTTAAGCAGATTTATATTTTTTGGGTGGGTTTAAAGAGTTCATTGGATTTACAAATTTTTATGGATTAAACAGGTAGACAGACTACTCCGTTTCAAACTATTTTAAACATATTTACAGAATTTGAGCGGATTCCAATGTTTCAGCAATTGTAGGTCTAAAAGGCTTTCAAGTATTTAGCTTAGAGAATTAAAGAAGATAACAAGAGGATTAACGGATTTCAAATTTCATTGACTTCCCTCTCGATTTTTGAATTTTTTTTAATACTTTTTATTATTTTTTATCGACTTTTTGTTGTTGTTGCTAATCTCGTGTTCTTCTGAAACCTTTATTTTATTTTGTACTGTTGTGATCTATACCCAGTAAAAATGGATCATGCTTTTCGTGGTTTCACCATAGTTAATTAGTTATTCTATGGTTTTTCAGACCTGTAGTAAAGCTTGACAGTTTTACCATAGTATACCATTGTTTATAACGTTGTACTTACCTTTGAAGCATGTTACCGTGGTAAGATTGTCCTACTTTATCGTAGGTTTCAAACCACGATACACCATGATAAATTTTCGTTTTTTTTTTTATGTCGTGGATTTCTTTGATTCGAATGAAACTAATAAAGGATCTTTGGGATTCCAGGAAGGAAGAAATCCATAACAATTTAACAGCCGTAGCTGAGCGCGTGATTGTACGTCGTCGTTTTATTCGATTTACGCCTTACGACTTCCAACCACGGACTCCTATATGTATAAAGGCTTGGCGCTCGCTTTGGCCCAGCATTCGAGCATTTGCCATCCAAAACTGTCAAAAACTGCCGCTAGACGCGTTGAGAGTACACATGCATGCAAACTGTATTCGTATAGCGGCATGCACAAAAACATGGTAGTCTTCTCACTATTGGAGTACACAGTGTTCCGGCATTAAATGAACATTATTTTACGGTCACTGTGACCTTTTGAAGTCTTCGGACGATATAGTGCTACGTGAAAGGATCGTTTAATACAGTTTTAATGAGAAAAGAAAATACGCACCTCAATATATGAAACAATACGCACTGCAATACCGTGATTCTTCATCTGTTTAAAATTAACGAAATTTAGCCTCCAAAACTTTCATTTTGATGTCTTGTGCACAAAGCGGTTTATAGGGTTGGGTAGGAGAATTTGTGACTGAGACCCATACTGAAACGTCACATTCGTATTAGTTCAGTCTTAGTTTATAGAGGGCGCCATGTGTTTTATGTGGGAATTTCCACTCACGTTTTTAGCCTAAAATTAAACTAAACTAAACGAAACTAGCTTGTATTTAATTAATATTTAGCCTAGCTTAGTTGTCATTTAGTTTACTTTAGATTTGGGCTGAAAAATGAGCAAAAATTACCAGATTGAACTCGTGGCGCCCTCTGAAAACTCGGACTGAACTACTAGAGACGAATCTACCGTGTTTCAATAGGGACTTTTTAGCGCTAAAAATTCTCCTCCCAAACCCTATAAATTCTTGGTAGCATTTTAAGCTGGTATTTTCAAACTTGAATGATTTGGCGGCAATGTATTGTTTTCCCATTTAAAATAGTTCAGTCCAGCTGCTAGAGCGGAAGGTTTTACGGTGTGCTCGCAGTGCGACTGGTGGCAAAATCGGAAACTAATAATAATGAGTCGAATCTCTGCGGTCAAGCCTTCATAGATATGAGGAAGCTACGGTAGTACCGTGTCGTAGAGGGCGCTGTCCATCTACCCCATTCCAAATTGTAATTATTTAACAATCATTGACTTTCTATCAGAGTTTCTGGAATCAAATACTGAACAAATAGAATGAATTTATGCCAATAGATCGTCGAATAAAAATTGTCAGACTATAAATGTGTAGACTAAAGGGTGATGGTAAAATAACAATTTCGGCCTCTCAACTTTCTCACGTTGTAAAAGCGTTTACGCATGCGCGTTTAGTAGGGCCTCGCCTTTGGTAACTGCACCACATCAACATTTCCTTCTCGTTGCCAAACTGGAAAACTTAAAAATAGATTTTTATCGACACGAAATTGACGTCGATTTAAACATGACCTTTCAACTTCCCGTCCTTTGCTTAAAAATCCCACGGGGCGGCGCCACACGACGACTTCCGGCTTAAGGTGTAAAGAACATGGCGGCTCTGTTTGTTGGTTTCTATGGTAACGAATTCTATTCAGCTCCAGAGGCGGATATTAGGGATTTCTTTAGAAGCGTCGTTGCGATTCTATTTTTAGGTTTTAGCTGGCTTGATGTGGTGGCAGATATTTTTTTTTTCGTAGGATGGCAGGTTTTTGATGAACATCCCGTTCTCTAGGGCTGAGTCGTTCGTCCGACTTTGCTTGCTTGACAACCCAAAAACGAAAGTAAAAAAAGTAAAAAAAAAAAAAAAAAAAAAGATGAGGTTATTTGATGTTTCTTTCCGTCGTCACCATATGGCGCTTCGAAGTCGTAAAGTTTGATGCTAGGGCGGAGTTGAATTTTCAAGAACTTGTTTTTAGATGTTGCCAGGCCAGTGTTGCTAGGTAAAGGTGTTCAACGAAAAAGTTGGTTTTAGGAAAGTGGAGAACGCAGTTTTTTGCAGCACAAAATCACAAAAAATAAACAACAAATGTTAGGAACTAACTGCTGCCAGAAAAAAAAGTAGGTCAAAGTTGCTGCCGAAAACTAGGAACTGTTTTACAATGAGAATTCATCTTCATAATTTTCTAACTAGCCATATCGCTTGCTCCCTTGGCGTCGTCTCGCTTCGCTCGAGGAGGTTCGCTTGAACAAACTTTGTCGTCATGAACAAACACCACGAGGGTAAAAAAAAAAACACTCGTGTTGCCCCCCCCCCCCGTTTCCCCCCGCATATTTGAGGGTCTTAATATCAAGTGACAGCGATGAAAATAGGCTTAATCGAACCGAAGCGCGATTTAATTATCCTTCATTTGTTCCTACACCCATCTTTGTACGTGCCTTGTCGGTGGAATATGTTTCAAAACTAATCGTAATCTAACACTGAAAAGTATTAGACATTAATCAGTCAGATGCTAATTACACTACTGAAATACCAACATATATGTCCAAGTCAGCCTATACTTTCGGTTTTCCTGTTTTTGTGTGGACTTTCTAGGGATATGGGTCGGTTTCATTTTTTTGACTTCGGTTTCGACGCCCAAAAAAACCTCGGTTTCGGTTTTTACCACCATCCACCCCAACCAGATTTTCTTAATTTTTTTTCTTGCAACAGTTGTATTACTAGCTTCAACTTACTCCTGCTTTCACTTTCAGCAGCGTCATAGACCACCATTTTCCTCTACTATTTTCGTTTTAGTAGCTAGGAGCTTTGCTGTCATTTATACGTAGAAAATGATAATTATTAAAAAAATGTAAAACAACTAATCATTTTTTTGATTTTTCGAACACCGTACGAAAAACCGACACAAAATCCGAATCGGTTTCGGTGTCGGTTTTCAGTAAAAACCGAAAATTCGGTTTCGGTTTCGATTACCGACCCATCCCTAGGACTTTCTCGGTCTAGTGGAACCCCAGGCACTGCTGTGATTTTATAACGGATTCAGTGAATTGTCTTCATGCCAGTGGAGGAGTGGTCGTAGCGATAAAGCCGCTATGTCATAATCGGGGGACGAATTGGGTTGCCGGTTCGAATCCGGGTCATGCCACTCCGACGAAACGTAAGTGCACGACTGTATTTCGTTATTTATATAGTATATGATTTTCGCTGTTTGGCTCGTTTTCCTCTTTACGGCGATTTTTGTGTATTTATTTAAAATGCTGAATGTCTGTAAAATGGCAATGCTACTTTTAAAAAAATGCTTGACCCCCCCCCCTCCCCGATTTATGGGTCAAAACATCGTACAGTAGCCACAAAATTGCTATCTGGTCACACTACGTATGGTCACACTGGTCGTTCTTCAGAAACAACGTATTCCTAGTGCTAATTCCATGCCTCGGCACAATATCTCCTTGAAAACGTCGGTGTTTATTTAATGAGGGCAGCTGAACCACTTTTAAAGTTTTTCCGCGCTCGCATTTTCCCTCTTGTTGGCTTAAACCTTCTTCAAGTAAGTTACAGGGGAAAAAAAAACAACCCCCTCCCAAAAAAAACAGTCGAACGCAAGAAATGCGAGGAAATTGCTGTTTTTTAACAGCGGGCGGTGTAGCAGTGTGACGGCTGGAGAACTTTCCATTGGAATGGCAGCTGTAGTCTGCTTATACGTCGCCTCCGCGTTACTACATAGCACCCGTTACATCCGTGGTTTTTGTCAGGAATTCTTGAAATATGATATCGAGGAATCGGGATGTGTGGTACGCCAGTGCTGGGAAAATCGATAGCTTCTCAATGAAAAATTGAAGCCATCACTGAAATCGGAATTTTAACGAGGACTCGGTCAAAAGGGAAAAAGCGTTGTCTGCTGGAGTTTACAAATGTTTGCTGTTGTAGAGCTGACAGTATATCTTTGTCGCTATGTAACCTGAGTGCATGGGAAGGGCCCATTGCGGTACAATTACACCCAAACAAACTTAAAAATTATAAAGGGAAACTTAAAATTATAGCTAATTCTCAATAAAATACATGAGAATTAAATAATAAATAAAAATACTGAACAGTTAGAAAGTAGCCCGCGTCAATCAACGTGTGCTTGATAAAACACAAGAAGACGGCAATAAAGACGTAAATAAAAAATTAAATATATTAAAACCTTTTAAAACATTTAAAAACCATATTAACAGAGAAGTCAATAAAGCAGTGGACTGGAATTTAAAAGCGCATTACAGACATTTTAAAGTTGAATCTGGACTGTCTACGATTAAAGAGCAATTACATCCATTTTGACATACATGTTTGACTTTTGGATCACTTACACAATAACTAAACACAAGAATTGCGGTAAGAATACGTTACTTACGTCCGATATAACAATTTAATTACTGCATCACCAAAACACGACACGGAGATCGCCATTGTTTTGCTGGAACGCTCAGAAATTAATGCCGACAGATGTCACTTTTCGATTTCGACTCGCAGCCGATTCAGATAGCTGTATTGACTGTGGGGAGCTCAAGCGTCTGACGGCCTTAGCTGGCCGGCAGTGTAGTGGCCCAACCCTATAAATTCTTGCTATTATGTAATGTAAAAACAGTAACCATCAGAACCGCCGTTTAAAATATTTTAGCTTTTAAGCTTATTTTAGATTTTAGGAGTTTTTAGGCCTAATTCTTACCTGGAGCTTTAATTTCGAAAGTAGCAGCTAACGGAGATTTGATTTGTATAGTACACCAATTCATTTTTGCAACACGGCGCGCCTTCGGGCACACACTTACAGTGTTAAAGGGATATACCTCCCAGTGCCACTTTTCTCGATCCTCCACATCAAGTACGGCCCCAAAGGCCTATTTACTTACCGTTAGTCTTTCCCTTGCTAAAAAACCGTTTTAAAATGTGGCGTCTAGGAGATTTTCTGTGGAACATTGTTAACTATATTTAAGAACGACCCGTCACTAAATGATGCAATGCGCGCGTACAATAATCATGACGTTTCATCTCTGTGTGTACATCTACTAATTTCCTAATAATTACCATGAGATCTACAATCTAATAGACTAATGCGGTAAAAATTAAAATTAATTATTCCAATAGATCGCCGAAGCAAAATTATAAGACACTATTCTAGAAAATTATACATTGTGATTTTAAAATAAAGAATCATTCCGGTTTTTGACGACACGATCAATGGGTTCACGGTGGCTGGACTATTAGGCGCAATGCCAATTGAGACAATAGCTATGTTTTTCACTGCGAAGAACGAAGCTACCGTCTCAGTTGACCTTAGCTGTGGTAAATACGCGGATGTGATCGTCGCGTGAGTGGTGTGAGGTAGGCGGAAGGTTATAAGTCAGACGGTATGTTGCTTTAAACGTAACGCGCAATGTAGCCTATATAGATCAGTGGTAGTAGGGAAGTGACAGGAGAGACGCTGTTGATGAAGCCAGGAGCTACTCGTAGCAACTTGACGTTGCCGTGGTAACGTGATTTTAGGCCTAATTTTCCTTTTTTTAGGGCTAATTTGTTTTAATACAGTTTTAATTTCGTAGGTAACAGATAGGCCTAATGGAGAATTTGGTTCGATGGTAAGCCTATTCATTCACGCAACAATGCGACGAGACTATTTTAATCGAAGCAAAAATGCTTTTGTTTTTGCGGCTGCAGTGTTATCCTTAGGATATCAATTCGACGATCAAATGTTAATATTTAATTTAATTAGGTCGAAGAAGTCTATTAGCTATAAGGAAGTAACGATGTTTTAATTTGCCTTGTTATTTAACTAACTTCTCACACTGAATCGAACCTTGTAAACAGTGGTCGTCAATTTCTGGTACTGTTGCGAAGTTGAAAAAAGCGACGGACAGAGTCGTTGCAATAGTCTTCTCAGCTGGTACGGCTGTACAGAAGACTAAAAAGGAATTAGTTTCACATTTGAAGTCTACAACCGCAAATCATTCCCAGTGAAATGCACACGTCATTTTACGACGCCGAGTACATTAATGAGCCAACATTATCAACCTGGAAGAATGACCAGTGAGCAGCATTACGAAAAAATGTCACGTTTTGTCCTAAATTTAGGAGCTGAACCCGGGTCATCTTATTGGGCCTACCTAATAGACTACTCTTAACACCTGCGTGCCTAAAGCACCTAGGCTAGCTACGATTGTTACTGATTCATGATCCCAGTTTAAAAATTCCTGCGATATGAATTAACGCCGCGACGACAAACTAGCGCCAGAGAATGCCGACCGAAACCCCAGACTTAAAAATCCTAGCCAAACAAACATAATAGGCCTACTGGGCATGTAATTGAGTTCTGGACGGCACAATCACGTTGTCGAGCGAGAGTCGGTCGTTTATTTTCTATATTCACAGGGGCGATTTCTACGTGTTTTCTGCCCAGTGCTCCGCAGGCAGGGCTTTCCTGCTACACTAAACTACATTATTAATACCGTTAGCAAGGGAGGACTAACAGTGACAGGAAGCTGTGATTGGGTGTTGTGTTCCTACGTCATCTGCTTCGGCCAATCAAAACGGACGATATGCGGGCGATCGTGTCTAATGCCACGAGCACGACATGAGCGCCATCTCATACCATAATTGCAAACTACGAGGGAGTAGTGCAGATGCAGCAGAATAAGAAAATTGCTCGCACTTGACAAAGCGACGTACCCGCCATCTCATACCGTAGCCTAAGTGGAAGCCATGAAGGTGAAGTGCAAGGCCAACTGAGGTTGAATAGATGGAACACCACTAGGAAAAAGTGTAAAAATGACTGACAATGTGAATTCATATACGACCCATTATCCTACCACACGTAGTGAAGGATGTTGCCCACCGTCGTTGCCTACTTTAAGGGAAGGGAAGGGGGGGGGAGGAAAAGTAGAAAACAGGAGAGAAGCAGGGGGCGAGGGGACTTGCTACACCGTTTACCAAGCACAGACACTTCCACCAAGGCCATAAACTTGGAATAAGTCGATTGATGTCCAAGTCCGGAACTGACTTTCGCCGACCACTTCAGCCCACAAATGCGGTTTAATAGTGCGCTAAATATGTGTCATGTCGTGGTGTTGCTCGGCCAGGTTTCCTTTACCTATACAAAGTCGGGGGTGAGCTCTAGTTTAATCCTAAGATTTAAACGGGCGTCACATAAATTCACGTTAAGCGTTTAAAATTATACGTCGAGAGTCAGAGAATGACGTTGGTTCGCCCAGCCGTAAAGGCCTCGAGTCGTTAGCTTTCATTCCAACGGACGCTCTAGGGATTAAAGACGGTATCGCAAGACGTGCCGGCGGTCATTTACTAGAGGGGAAGATAAACTAGAAAGCGTTACACGCTGTCGCGCTGACTTGACGTTTGCTTGTTTTAAAGGTAAACCCGAGCTGGCGCTGATCGAGGAATCGCGTGTCGAGATGGTCGGGGTTCGACTACCCCCCACGGAGACTGTGATTGTGAGGAGAGAAATACTAGCTGTTACTGTAAACACGTCTCCTTTTGTCTATAGGGCATGCATCTTCATGTGACGTCATATTGGCTACGAGACACCATTTGGAGGTAATAGCTACAAGATGCACTAGATTAAAATGTAACGGCAAAAATGGTACTTCTAGTCAAGACAGTGCTTTGAGAGCGGATTTTTCTTAGGCTTAAAAGAACGTTGTTTTCTCCAACAACAAACATTGCGCGTTATAGACTTAAGAAATCCAGTCTAATAGCAATAAGACGATATTCCTGTCTCCGTCTAGTGCTCCTTGCAGCTAACCCAGTTACTGGCTCCACCATAGAGTTATACGCAATAATACTACGTCGTGTCACTGCCCTATCGGCCCAAAACCAAAAGTGGTGTAGGAAGCCCAAATGTCTAAAAAAGGTCGGTCTTCGAAAGTCGGCATCTTTTATACCCCTTAGTTACTCAGGGTTCAGAACAAACCTGTAGAACCTGAACATCGCAAGGAGAATGAAAATGGAGCCAAAATATAAGGGGAATTTCAGGGAAAAGACAGGGAAATTTGAAAAATGCCTTTGTGTCTGATCTGCAAGTTCCATTGCAGGTCAGAACAAAATCCTTGGCTTGTAGTAAATATTTTAATTTGCACCTTAAAGGGATATACCTCCCATCGCGATTTTTCTCGATCCTCCACATCAAGTACGGCCCCAAAGGTCTTATTTCTTTCCCGTTAGTCTTTCCCTAGCTAAAAATCCTTTTTAAAATGTGGCGTCTAGGAGATTTTATGTTGAATATAATGGAACTTTATTTACGAACGAGCCGTAAGTATATGATGCTTTGCGCGCTTACAATAACCAAGACGTTTCATCTCTGTGTGTGCATGTACTAATTTGTTAATAATTACCGTGAGATCAAAAATCTAAAAGCGTAATGCGGTACAAATTAAAATTAATTATTCCAATAGATCGCCGAAGCAAAATTATAAGACACTAGCCTAGAAAATAATAAAGTGTAGTGTTAAAATACGAGAATCATTCCGGTTTGTGACGACACGATTAATGCGTTCATGCTGGTTCGTCTATTAGGCACAATGCCAAATGATACAGTAGCTACGTTCTTCAACGCAACTACTATCTCAGATGACCTTGGTGTTCGTTTTTGCGCGGAAGGCGACCAGCGCGAACTGTTATAAGGCAGGCGGAATGTTATAAGGCATGCCGGGTGTCCCTTTAATATGTTCAAGCATTTTAGACATTTATATCTTCAATAAACCAAAGCTTAGGATAATACCAATATCTGTGATGAAAATGTGTTTAGTCCCGTCTGGACTAGTCTCGAAACAGCTACTTTCTGGGGTGGTGGATTATTTCCTACAAATATTAATAAAGAAACATTAGCTACTGCCTATTTCCCTACTAATCATCTTGTACACACCCGGAAATTGCCATTGAGTGCACCTGGAAATGTTAGGGAAATTAAGAATTAGAAAATTGTCTGAATCCTGTAAAAACTTTGGCTGCAAGGGCGGATTTCTTGGACATTAATGCTTCATTTTTTTTATTTGTTGACATCTGCCTTAATATATGTTTAAGGAAAATTGGAAGTTAGCCAACAGCAAAAATCATACACTAGAAATAACGTATCAGTAAGCCACCTTTATGCACTTACGTTTCATCGGAGTGGCATGACCCGAATTCGAACCAGTTCGCCCCCAGATCACTTGCATAGCGCCTTAATCGATGTGTCCACATCCTCCTCTGGCATAAAGATAACTCACTGAACCCGTTATTAAGGTCACAACCGTGTCCAGGGCTCCATTCGACCGAAATTCACTGGGCCATTGACAATGGGGAGGGAAGACAATTCGCTGTTGGCTAATTTCCAATTTTCCCTAATATTATTTCCAGCGATTTATGTCTATTTATTAATACATGTTTCGCAGCGTAAGGGATCGGACGAAACAACGTTTTAGGCCTAAGAAAGCCGTTCTCACAGCGTTGGTTTGACTAAGAACGCCGTTGATTTTTCCTCCATGTTCAACCAGTGTCCCTTGCAGCTATCTAACGATCGGCTCCAGGTGCTAGCTCCATAGGCAGTATGGCGCTATAGTCGCCTTTCCTAGATTCCCTCTTTAACTCTAAAAAGGAAGAATTCTAGCCATAATAAAAACTAAAAACCCTTGTTACCAGAGCAGTGAAGTATAATTTCCGGATTATTTTCAGCTTTAAGTGAAACTTGGCCTAAATTTTGCATTTGAGCCTATTTTTTTTCCCCCATTCTCTTCCGTCCGTCCGTCCCGCCATTCGAGTGTTTTATGCATGGCTTTTCTTGTCAAATAATTCAGCCAAAGCGTTGTTGCGGGTTCATTAATGTGATGGAAGTCGGCCCAAACAAAAGTCTGGCATTCACCTCTTTTTTTTTTCTCCCTTGCATATTTAACGATCTTGGCGGAAGCTGTCTCGTTATGAGATGACGTCCCTCGACCATTGACCTCCACTCGTGTACTCTGGATTGGACAGAACAAAAATGGTGGTGCAGAGTCGCTACCATATAAGCATAAGAAGAATTCGTCTGTCTCACCAGGACGATATATGGTAAACTGCGTTTGCCGGACAAGCAGATACACAATTTAAGCGTAGCTATGTGCGGTACGTCCGGTTTGAAATTATGGGATGGCGGCCGCCATAAAGATTGAACATCGTCCGACGAGTAGGGGTAAAATACGCACAGCCTGGAAAAGCAGCGTAGTTCTGGGAAACCTGGAAAAAACAGGGAATTTCATAACAAGGTTTTGAACGCCACCCTAGTTGAATCTAGGATGAATAAACTTGTTTAAACCAAGTATAGTGAGAGTCGATTAGTTGTCCCTTGCGAATACAGCGGTCGACATGGCTAGTAATTGTCTAACACGTGTGAATAATTACCCCTCCTAAGAATACAATCCAAACATCTAAATGATATCTTGGCCGAGGTTCCATGACGCGTATGCAACCATAAAACCAGTGGCCGCTTGCATTTCTAGCTTTTGATCAACTGCGATGGATGGCATGGCGGCGCACACCTCTCGATTAAAGAAGCGCCCACTACGATTCTTCTATTGGTTTCATTTTAAACTGTAAGTTTAATTAGAACACTAGTGAACTGAATCAACATTAAAAATATTCAGTACATTTTGGCAGTTTTATAATACGGGAGGCCTCCAAACCGTTTAGTCTCGGCGTTTTGCACATTTCATTTACCCGACTGCGACGTTGACACATCGCACGACTGATAAGGATGAAATATCTAGATAGCACAGTCATTGCCCAAAAGTAGTTTTATGAATTTGATTCCCCCTCCCCTCCCCTTACAAAAAAAAACAAAAACAAATGTCATGCAGTAGAAGTTGTTTTAAATATTTCTCCTCCCTCCTCCAAAAAAAGTACTAAGTATGACTTTATCATGAACGATTGTCCAAACAAGTAGTCTACGCTAATTTCGCATGCCGACATGCCTCTACAAGCTTGTTATCCAGTTCGTACGTTATGAGATCAGTGGGGCCGCGTGCCTACGTCAGTGATTTGTAGCATAAGTTGAGGAAGTTGCCAGTCATTGGTCGGTTGGTGGTGACATAAGCCGCTGACGAAGGCTACATAGTTCCCAGTAATTGGTCGTGGATGGATGACGTCAGTCGGCGGAAGAAAAAATAACGAACCTCGTACGTTTGCTGCGAACAAAAATCTTTGATTATTTCTAGCGGAGGATTTCCCCAATGGATTCGACCCATTTTCGAACTTGACCTAGAAATGTGCCGTAGAATGTGTTTGCAAAATTTGACAGAAATCCGATAATTGGTTAAAACGTTATAGCGCGAACACATAGACAGACAGACACCCAGACAGACAGACAATAACCAGCACTTCATTACGGGATAGCTCACTTGCCATGCTTACCGTTGAATCACGACGTCCGAAATTGCGTAACGGTTACTCTAGTTTCTCAAATTTGCCACCAGAGGATAGACTGTGGAAGTGTCGTTTTAGCCACGTGACCTGTTCCTGCCAGCTGTAGAAGAGTGCAGCGTACAAACATATTATTTTTAAATTGTCTGATAATAATTTGACTAGTACATTGCTTTCCGAAACTCCTCCCCCCCCCCACCGTATAAATATTGTCATTACACAATACATCGCCAATAAAAGCTGGGTTTTAACTTTCAGTTTGTCAGCCGCGGACACCAGGTTGTGGTCGCGTCCAATAGATGGCGCCTCATGTTTTGATCGCGAGTGTTCGTGGTGCTAACACAACTCGACCTCGGAGCGAGTGAATAGGGAGGGCTTGGCTAAATCGATTACAGAATAAGTTCTTCAAGTGTTGCGCACTATTTTGCCAATCTGCGATGGTAAAAAACATGGTTAAACGACGCAGTGAGTTATTCATCGAAGGTTAAATGACGCCAAGGTGTAGGGAGAGCCTTGATGACGCCAACGATGCCGCCATTTTTAATTACGTTTCGCCTCCTAACAGTCACTGACACGTGGTGCCATCTGACGCTGTTCATGGAAGCGTGTAATATTTTACCCCACGTTTTAGGGGCGGCACGATAATTCGATAAAATCGCGATAAAAAAATGTCGATTATCGTATCACACCTTTTCTGATTTATCGAATTATCGTGCTTAAATTCCCATATCTCGGAAATCGTAAATGGTAGAAATCAAGCGGTTTGCGGCGTTGCGTGTGGATTACAAGGGCTCGCCAACCAAGTGTGCTAGTTACTTTAGATGATTGGAATGGTAGTTGAATGCAGACAGTATTTAAGCATTATGTAGCAGCATGGCATGCACTGAATTTTAATTTGTGGAAAATGATTTTTTCCTTCGTCACAAAAATGATGATAACACTAGTAAAAAAAACATGACTGGGTGAGATCAACTCACAAGCGAACTGTCATCTTGGACTAATCCAACATGGCGGTTCGCTTGTGAGTTGATCTCACCCAGTCATGTTTTTTTACTAGTGTTATCATCATTTTTGTGACCAAGGAAAAAAATCTTTTTCCGAAAATTAAAATTCAGTGCATGCCATATGTCCTTGTGGTTTTATCGCCTATCAGAAGACGATCTTTTATTATTATCCCAACTTACCACAAAATAATTGAAGTTTTACTCAGATTTAGTAAAGGGTACCAAATTCGCACTATTAGTATAATTTTGTAATAAAAACAAATGGAATAAAACTCCAATAAAAAAAAAAAACACATACCGATATAAATATATTTCGACCGATCGTCCATATTTTCAACTTATGAAAGCAAATGCGAGCACAGTGGCCGGCTCTACTGTGGCATCTCTTATCAATGGCTGCCTTTGTTCCCATCCAGATGCTCTTAGAGATCAGTGTGTCATGGAAACTAGCCAAGCTGAACTTGGCATCTCTCCCTTTCCTTCCATATTTTTAATCCCTCTCACCGGATGCTGCTTCACGGCCGACGCCCTCAATGTTTTGGTGACGTCAGAGTTTTTTGTGTACAACACGGCTGAAAATGGTGTAGCGCTCGTGTTCAGGAAATGTTGTACATTATGTATAACAACTGGAACTCTCATGGAAGTGCAAACGTAATTCCCAAACTATTAGAGCGAGAAATTTTTTATTTTTTTTTTGATTTAAGGTTACTAAAGATAAGCGCGAAAGGGGCCAAGCTGTAAGAAGGTCGGGGGGAGGGTTGTATTTCCGTAACTCATTCTCGTAGAGGTCCATACACAAATGCCGTCATGGCAGGCAAATTTTCCCGTTTTTCTTTCTTCTTCGTCTCTGCGTCGCAACATTTGTAGCCCTCCCTCAAAAAGTGATGTTTGTCCCTTTCTTCCTTCCTTCTTTACCGGATATAATTTGGGATAATTTTGTAATTTTCGAAATTTTAGACCATTAGGCTAGTTGTAAAAACGGACGAGAAGTTATTAAAACACGTTTTGTTTAGTAACATTTAGTAAGGAAATCACGCATCCTGGGTGATTTCCGAGTTGCACGGAGAACCCCTTTTGAAGAGACTCATTTTTTTTTAGGTTTGTTTATTTGAATTGTCAAGTGCAGGGAGTGCGCACCAGAGGTCAGATATGGTTCTAAATAGCATAAAATCCATTAGCTTCCTGGTTCCACCCCTTACCCCACTGGGGGATCTCACAGCGCTCCTCCACACCCCCCAGCTGGAAGGAGAGGGGGACAGAAATTATTTGGTGGTAACGCCATTCAGAAAATTTTGCCTGCACCCCTGTCAAGTGAAAGTTACCCTGGCAAATTTTATACAAATTGGATATTTTTTTTAAAGGCTCTAATTGTATAAAATCAGTATGGTAGAAGAATCCCCAGATCCTCTAAGCCAAAAACTTTTTTTCTTTTCTGAGTTCATTTTTATTTTTTTTCCAAAAATTTCGTGATACAACCCTGCTACAGAATGGAAGCATTAATGCCACATTTGCTGCGAAAATAATAGACATAAATCGCTGGAAATAATATTAAGGAAAATTGAAAATAAGCCAACAGAGAAAATCATACACTAGAAATAACGTAGTTCACTAAGCCACCTTTATGCACTTACGTTTCGTCGGAGTGGCATGATCCGGATTCGAACCGGCTATGCCAGTGGAGGATGTGGCCATAGCGATTAAGGCGCTATGCAAGTGATCTGGGGGCGAACTGGGTAGCCGGTTCGAATCCGGGTCATGCCACTCCGACGAAACGTAAGTGCATAAAGGTGGCTTACTGAACTACGTTATTTCTAGTGTATGATTTTCGCTGTTGGCTTATTTTCAATTTTCCTTAACATTTGCTGCGGAGCTTGCGTCAGGAGCCAGTAGTTTAGCAAGGGGCGTTGGACGTAAAAGCTATGGATTTTATGTCAAGCAAAGGCTGTGAAAGTGGATTTCTATTTTTTTTTTGTAGTAGCTGTTGCAATTTTGGCGAGTGGAATCTTTTTTTTTTTTTTGCCGATTTTACAGCCTTAATGTTTGTTTGGCAGCGTAAGGGATTGGATTGGACAAAACGCTTATAAAATACTTATAAAATAGCTTATAAAATACACGGATGTGCGAGTGTCCACGCTGTAACTATCACCATATATATGTCATATGGGGCGAAGGGTTATCGTCTAACTAGAAAATCGCATAATTGGAAGAACGTGTACAGTATAATAGTATAACGGAAAAGCATCTAACACGAAATTCTTTTAATGGAAAATCGTCTCATGTCCCTGCCTCGCTCGCGCTACCGAACTCGTTGCGGCTATACATATAACAATAGAAACCGCGGCTGTATTGTTGTTCCGTTAGACGATTATCCATTATTTATACGATATTACGTTTAGATGATTTTCCAGATTTTTTTATTTAGGCAGATATTAGACCATTATTCCATTAGAAGATTTTCCAGTTCGAGTTTCGTCCGACGCTCCCTTCATCCCTTATCACAAGGTCGCCTGGGAAAGAAGATGTGGGTTTCGTTTCTCGGCTCCAGACCAGTTGATGCAACGTTAAAAGGCGTCAACTTTCCGTCATGCGCGTGAACGTTACGTTATTTTAATACGCCTCTATATTTCGTTACCGTGGTAACAACGCTACCTGGCTAACTATGTACGATATCGTTTGGGTACAGAGATATCAATCATTCTGTGATAATAGAACAAAAGCAATAACGCCACATTTGCTGCGGTGTTACCATCTTGAGCCAGTCATTTAGCAAGGAAAATCGGCTCTGTTCCTTCTTGGGTTAACAACATATCAGGCAGCACCCGATGTATTTTTTCGGTGGAAATTTCATATCGTTACTTTACTCGAAACACTCGTCACCAATCGAATCCCTACATTTCGGACTCACGTTGGCAGCGCCACCGTAGCTGTAATTAGATTATTTTGTGGTGAGGTGTGGAACTTTAGTCCAATTAGCAGTTTTTGTTCTTTTGGGGAATCGAAATCCTCTTAGCCTCGTAAGCAGGTGAAACCTGGAATAATTCGTGGAAAATGATAACATACATGCAAATGATATCGGTGGACGTAATCCACTTTGACTGGGATGTGAGGGGGGGGGGTGTAATAATAGCGCGAAGAGTTTAATAATTTGAAAAGGCTGACGACTCTCTTTGACTTGCGTCGCATCGAATTTCTTTTTAATTTCTCTGAACGAAATTTAACAAGGTTCCAATTTCTTCGTCGGTCCATTAGGAAGTCGTCGTTAGGGGAGATTGGAAGTGATCGAAAGGATTTGTGATGGAAGGAGAAGGCTTTTTTTTAATTTTTTTTTTATTTCCTAGAACTCAAAACGTGAAAAAAAATCGAGTGGGAGTAAAACGACAAAGTTTGATGATTTGATCGATTTTCCAACAAAACATCTTTTGTGATAATGATGAAGAAAAAACGGACGGAATCGCAAAACGAATAGACTGGTCCACTAATTACCCATAAACAGGGGGAGGAGGTAGAAGCTATGGTTTGACACATCGTGAATAAGAATGGGACGGTTTCCGGTTGTCAATTTACCGTTTCGGTTTGTGCTCACCTGTCGATGTGAAGGTTTATTTTTTTTTAATCGGCGTCTAAAGAAAAGTATTAAAGTTGTAGTAACTCTTTAATCATACAAAAACCCCATAATGGTAAACGGACCCATCAAGTTTTAGCCAGCGAAAGTGGTGATATCACAGCCAAAATGGCTGCCACCAAGTTTGTGATCCGAACCGTGATCACTCAAGCTTAACTGACTATTACCGAGGTGTCCGTTAAGATTGAGTGATCACGGTTGGCACGGAAAACTTGGTGGCAGCCATTTTGGCTCTGATATCAGCCATACAAGGTAGTGATATCAGAGCCAAAATGGCTGCCACCAAGTTTTCCGTGTGGTTAAAACACCTTGTGTGGCTAAAACCTGATGGGTCCTCTTTACTTTTACTCAATGGGGTTTTTGTATGATATCACCCGTTTTGGTTTTACGGTTTTTCTTTAGTGTAAGTATTGATTCTGAGCTCCTTATGAAAACACAATTGTAAATCGTTTCTTGAACAGCCTAAAGAAAATCGCCATCATGGTCGCTGATTAATTATGTTTCCAACAAAGTGCCCAGTGTATTAAATTTGATTGTAAAACAGAAACAAGTGAGCACGTTAAGTTAGTTTAATTTAGGCCTAATATTCAGATTATTTTTTCTAGGTATTTTTTTTTTAAATTCAAGGAGCGGTAACCAACCCTTCACGGATTTTATTTCCCATAAACAGTTTAGTAGTAATTCTTTAATGCCTATTTAACGCTTTCCGAGCCACAGATTTTTCAGAAAGCTGACTAGATATCGCACCTTACCTCTTCCAATGCTATGCGGGCCCCTAGCGGTAGTTGAGGCCACTAACGCATCTCCTAATGTTTTTGCCTTCCACGCAACACGAAGGCAAAGCATTATCACAGGTATTAGTAGCCGCAGCTACCGCTAGAGCTCCGCGTACGCTTGGAAGAGGTAAAGCGCGATATCTAGTTAACTTTCTAATCTACGGCTACGTCTAAGCAGGAAGACAAAATAACTTACGTCCATTAGGGCGCATTTACGCAACAAGTCATTCTCGCTCGTCGAATGCTATTTACTAGTCAACCGTTATTTATTTATGATTAATTTCCCATTGCTACTAAATGAATGCGGTAATATATAACAATTTGTATGTATTATAAATAATAACACGGATAAAGAACAAAGTGCTACAGTAATTTTAAACATTGCTACAAGATTGTTGTCATTGCACGCTATTTCCAAAATTTGCTATTCTCCCTCAAAGTACAGCTTCTAGCAATGATCAAACGTCGGTGGAATAAATAGCTTCTCGCAGCGAGATTTCAAAATTCAACATGGCGTCCAATTCGTGGCTATCGAATCGAAGACAAACCATCGAATGCCGGCATACAAAAAACAGTCCGTCGTCTTGTACTGCAGTAAACATTTTTTCTTGTTGTCATAAATTGACGCTCAAATGTTGCAAGCATAGTCCGCCGTGTCACGACGCACGAGGAGAAGATTTGCGTCTGCGTCGTTGCCATGGTTACTAATACTCATAGACAACTCGAAAGCCGCGTACTCCGGTAAAGGCGAGAAGCAGCCAGAAAATTGTCGTTGCGTAAACGAGCCCTTACGTTGAAAAGCGATCTGCATGACGCGGGGGTGTTGCCGGTGTCAAAAAATATGAAAAAGCGAACATTTGCTAACGGGAAAAAAATGTGAAAAATGCGGAATTTTTTTCACAAAAGTGATGTGAAAAAAAGGCAAAACGCACACAAACTCAGGTAAAAAATGATAAAATTATCTGCCAATTTTGGGGCCCGGAATTAGGCTTGAATTAGCAGAAGACACGAAAAATGGGGGATGGAACTTACTTCAAGGAGCAGCAGAAAAACAAGACTTAACAAATTGAAATTTGAGCAGCAAATGCTTTTCTTCAAAATGCTGAAAAAATGCTTGTGGAATCAAGCACTAAACTTTTGTTATGAGTTAGTGAAGTTTGGGACATATTATGAGCTTTGAAGTTGTGTTTTTAAATCTTGTCTTAAGCATGTTACTATTAAATGCACTGGGAGAATAATAACGCGGGTGTAACATTATTTTTATTATAAAAATATTTAAAGGCATCCTGAATTAGCAAAAAAGAAAAGAAAAATGAAATTACAAAGATTAGGCTGCTCACTAGTATGTGAAAGTTCAACTTCCTCCAACAACTTGGCTGCAATTTGTTACTGACTGATAGTCTCGTCTGGGAAGAAATACAGCCTTCTTAAAAATAATTTGGGTACTAAAAAATTATCTTTATACTAGAAGTTCTGCTAAAACCCTAGTGTAATGTTACTTTCCATGCTTCAATATTGCTTACGGAAAAAAAAAAAGCCTTGAAAAAACAAATGATTGTTCGCGACTGATTTTTTTTTGGCCAAGTGAGAGAAACGATTGTTGATGAATACGCAACTAAATGGAGTTTGTGTATGTCTGTTTGTTTGGGACATAATATTCACAATTTCGCACTGATTTGGGTGAAACTCCATGACAGAGGAGCATTGGTGCATGAGCTATTCGGGTTTTCTATTGGGTGGCTAAGCAGCTTTAAGGGAGCCCGATCTACAAAACTGGTGGCGCCGAGCTCGACATGAACAACGCAATCCATTTGCTGTAGCATATAAGAATGTAAGTTTTTGCGTGTGTGGAGAATGCTGAAAATAATTACAAATGTTAAAAAAAAACTATTACTGAAAATCACACACTGTTTCGAACAACGCGGGCTCTGCTTTTATTATCATCTGCACCAAATCTCGCACGTGGTGGTAGAGCTATCCAGATGCGCTATTTTTGTAAAGATCGATGTTGGATTCGTTCCCTTGCTTCGCGCATGCAGTGTTTGCATCGGTTTTAGATTGCTTCATATTCAAGTACTTCTGTGCTATGTAGACAGAAATAAAAGTGTAGAAAATAAACATATGTATTATAGCATAACCATTGCGTAAAAACAATTTCTCCCCCTGGAATTGGAGTTCAAATTGTAGTTCGTTGCGTTCGAGTGTACTCTAATCCGTTTGTATTCGTATACCTTTCCAGCTGTGAGTATGGGGATACGAGCTCTAATGTCTATTTTTGTTCAGTTAATCAGATGTAATCTTCAATGCTCAATTATACATTTAGTTAGTTTTGTAGAAAATAACATTTACTATTAATGCTAAATATTAATATTTGGACCAGTTCTCCTCAATTCCAACCGTTTCAGTCAATTCACCCAATTCACCCGCAGTTGTACTGGTCTTCAGCTGGAAGTCCCAATGAATTGGAAGTGATAAGTCCAAACGAGACATGAAAAGTCACTGATTGGACTGAATTTGAAATAGCAAATAAAGAATACGACAGTGAATTAAGCTGAACTGAAACTTGCCGACGGCTTGGATGGAATTGAATCTGGTTCCGGAATTGGAGTTTAATCAGATTGAATTGAGTTGAACCAAATTGAGGTTAATATGAATTGAATAGCGGCTCAATGGTATTTCGGCAGAAATTGACTTTACATGAGTTTCCGTTTAGTTGATAAGTAACTCAAATTCGTTGAAATGAAGTTTTATCCATCACTGGTTTGCCATGCGGGAAAAGCTGGCGCCGTTTGAGCCGAAGGTTGCCGAGAGGCATTGCAGGCAAGTCCAACTTACTCCGCTGGCGGTGCTTTTGCAATAGTTAGTAAGGACGTATGTGGTGAAGCGCACTTTTGGTTTCAAGTATATCCGCGTACCTTTTTCAAACAGTTCACAGTAAAATTATTTGAGCTATTTTATGTACATATACTTTCGTTCTAAAGAAGCATCTAAGATGAGGATATTAAAAAAAGGTAATTTTTAAGGGGCAGGACAATGCGGTATGAAAGTCAGTGATTAAAATTAATTACGGGATAAAACAAAAAAATATTACATTTGTTGGTGTCATTTAACGTAAATCGCTGGGCATTGCAGTGGATGCTCTGAGCTTTCGGCAGCCTTCAAAATATTTCGGAAATAGTTCTCAAAGGTTTTTTTTTCGTGTTTGTATTAGGTGATTAAACGTCTTTTTATTAGCGAAAATGGTAAATTTTCGTTAAAAAAAAACTAATATTGTGAAAAACATATCCCGCAGCTACCTGAAATGGCACGAAAATGACCAAAAATGCATAAGCTTTCCTGCTGTAGAAGCTTACTGTGACCCCCTAGAGCCCCAAAGTTGGTTACTCGCCTACCATTCTTTTTAAATTTTATTTGGCCCGTTAATGGCTTAAATGGAATTCTTGTACCTTACATAATTTTTCTGGAATAAACAGTAACATCTGCTTCTGCCTTGAAGAAATCTGCTAATAGGAAGTGAATGACGTTTGGCGAGAACGTTGGTGGCTACACAGTTAAGGAACAGGTTGGCCACACAATCCGAACTGTCTAGCGTTAGGCCTGTAACTATGCAGGGCAATACACTTGTAAAAAAAAATTCGGGAAGAAAAATGTGTGGGAAAAAAATGTAAAAAATATGAAAATGTCGAAAATTTGTGTGCGAAAAAGTCAGTGACGGCACTAAGGGTAGGCCCGGGTAGGCCATGACCCCCCCCCCGAATATTTCATGCCCCCCCTGCCCCCGGACCCCAACACTCAGGTCACCACCAGGAAAAAAAAATTGCAGGCTAAACTTGACATCAAATGAATAAACTGAGCTTTCATTTTTTTTATTTATTTAAATTTATTTATTAATTTTTCATAACCACTTCACGTGTATGATGTCTGCCCCGTGCTCCAGGAACGAATCTTTAGGAGTGCATTTATTTATTTATGTATTTGTTTTGTGAGTTTATGGAGTTTATTTTACAAAGAAATTGGACGGATTGAAGGTTACGTTGCGTTTTAAGTTGAATTAAACGGAATAAAAGTGCCCAAAGTGTCTGTCTTGAAAAAAAAGTCCCTGGCCCACTCTGTTTCCAGATGTGCCCTCTGC
>JAHWFP010068698.1:0-30914 GCA_023313725.1 Lithobius niger | reverse complement strand
CAAATACTTCTAAACTTTCGGAACGTCTGTGCAAAATCTACTAATGTATTCGTTTTGTAAATTTTTTGCAGTAAAAATATAGTAGTGGCTACGGCGTTGATCTATCATTTCACGTCCAATCCACTCTCCAAAAATACGAGCACAGTGGCCACATAATATTCCTACAGCTATTGCCATGGGATTGCCACGCACCTCCCCCAACCCACCACATGCACTAAAATTAAGGATTCAACAGGATGAACAGCCAAATGGCTCGATAAGTGTTTAAATAAATACGTATTTATTTAACATGCAATAGAGCCCCTTTGGCTTTCTGTCCATTTTAATCCCTAATTTCTTTCTTCATTGTGTATTCCATTAAATTTCATAATGGTGTGTGATGCGCAAACAAGCGTACCTCCAGTGGCGATTGGAAAGGGTATGTTTGCATGTATGTATACCTGTGAAATGCTGCATGGGTTCAACTCCCCATTCAGGCAATCTGAAATTTTCCAAAAGGCAATGTAAATATGTTTGTATTCATATTTACTTAACAGGCACTAAAAACAATGAACTAATAGCACTGATGCTAATAATTTGGCATTTAATCAATTGATTACAAAAAGCGAAAAAAAACTTAACCTGAAAAAAATTTCACAATTATTTGTAAAATGTTGGGAACAGCGACATATTAATTTATTGTAATTAGAAACGCCAATATTTTCCTACGCCAAAGTTAACTTTAAACTATATTCTAGTGTTGTACCGTTTCAAATATTTTCCAAGTTTTCGTAAGTATGTGCACACCCTGCCATGATCAGTATGTCACCCATTTTTTTTTTTTTTTATTTGGCACCACGTTCAATAAACACTCGCAGCCATGATCGGAAGCTCGCTGTCCAGGCAGTGCGAACAAATTGTCCACATCTGGAACGCCCCGAGGGCCGAAACTGTGGACCAGTCGACAGTGCAGGACTTTTGTAGAAAGCTTAGCCCTTCTTGAAACGACCGCTAACGGCGATTTTGTAGCTCGGATGAGGAAAAAGTTTGTCTAATCCCCTTTCAATATCTAGATTATCTTTCTAAGGCACGGTGTTAGTGGCACACCGCCCTTTCGTTGTCCGACTGCCTAACGGTGGTAAAGCCAAAATCATTATTATTATTACATTTTTATCATAGTGGTTCTATTGTCGCCACTGTAGAATTATAGGATAATAGGGTGGCAACAAATAAACAAAATAAAATTGCTGAATATTAACTGAAATGAAAATAATATGACATGAAAATAACAGGGAAGAATAACCTCTGACATTGCCCGAATGCTGAAAATTGATCATATGATCTAAGCCATCAAGCCTTGTAGATTTATAGATAACAACTGTAAAGTTCACATTCTCAGTTGCCATCATCCCTACATTCAAACTTTGGCTCCAACTGGTTGTTGCTTGACTCCAGTTGGAGCGAGACTTTGACTGTAGGGATGGTAGTCTCTTGTTAGTGGTAGTCCTTCCTTGAACATCACGTTTGTATGTCGTGTCATGTCTGTAGCACCTCTGGTAGCACTTAGGATGACCTCGGACCAGTAACAAGCACAGTTTCAAATAAACGTAACAGTTTGTTAAATATTTCCGGTAAAGAAAAAATGAATAAATTTTCACAAAGTTATTAATTTTTAGAATTTGATGTTTGTATAGATTTTAAGATTTACATCATAGAGAAATGAACGTAATCTTATACGTTTCATTTCCAATAAATGCATTCGCCTCAGAAAATGCCACAGATACTCCCGCAGAGACAATCGTCCCGCAAGATACAGAATCATGCAGAGACGTTCATGGTTTAGTAGCATTCGAGATTTAACGAAAGTAAGTAGCTGTGTTTAATCTTAATTTAATAATGAATAGTACTTAAAACATCAAATTCGAATTTCCAGTGCTTATAAATGTAAGTGCTAACTCTACTATGCGAGGCACACCACGTGCCAGAATCATGCAGTAAAATAAACTCGACATTTTAGTGATAGCTGTGTGTAGTGTGAGGTCGTGGGTACTTAGGATAAAGGAGATGAGGCTTGATTGAAGAACGAACACATTTATTGCTACTTGCTACATTGCCATAATTATGCAGATACGAGAGCGAGGCTTGTGTCTGCCATTGTAACAAATGGGAATTGTGCCATAAATTTTTACATGATGTCTGGATAGGCATGACGTACTTCTACATCCCTCCCTTTCTTTAAGCATTTCACCTCACGTAATTATTTAGGCTTTTTTTTTGGGGGGGGGGTGTCACCTAGCTCTCACTGGTTTATTCATATTTACAACACCAGATGCATTATTTCTAATGCTAGCAACATCATTACGTCACTGAAATCACTTTCACAGCGTTGAATTAAATTTCTGTTTAAAATACTGTTTGGGGGTTACAGAATTTTAGGTAAATGTTATTCCTTACTGCGATGTCTGCCCAGCCTGCTACTACTCACGTTACTGTTCCTGCTACTGTTCCTACTACCACTACTGCTACAAGGCTGATGAAAGCATCTGTTAAGCTTCATGTTAAGTACACATGGAGTAGACCAAAGAAAGCATCAAAGAAGAAGATTACTGCCAGTAAGGTCTCGACACTGACCATTAAGACGTCATCACCAGTCAAGAAAAAGTGGGTGAACAACAAGCTTGCTGAGGGGACCATTGAATCCCCTCAACAACTTAATCATCCTTTGCCCATGAAGCAGGTATAGATATCATGTCCAATTCTTCGGCAGTATTTCCTCCTTCCGAGGATAACTTCGTCCGGGACCTTTCTCCATCTTTGGATTCAGGTGAGGATTCAGATGTTTTCGAGTTGCCTGTAGGGAAGGTTAAGGGGAAGAATTAATCTTAAACCCACCTTTGAGATTACACATACCATCTTTAAGTGGTACTGCCAAGATTATTGGACCCATGTAGAAGAGCTTGGCTACTTGTGTCGCATTGGCAACCTCTGTGCTGCTGCCTGCAGGAGATTTGCTTTAAGGTGTCAGATACTCTGTCTAATGTCTGGATGCAGGCCCTGTGACACACGTGCATGGTGGAGTTGCAGTGCTGGTTGCTGCATACCACTATGTCTCTATGCACTTTATTTCAGGCAGCAGCGGTTCAAGTTTCTTTCCAATTGGATATTACGATCTGTTTGCTTTATTTACCACCAGTGAAGTCTTTGGGCTTGGAGACCTGGAAGACCTGGTCCACAAGCTTCCTATCCATTCCGCTTTCTGGTCGACTTTAACACCCACCACGTCCAGTGGGGAAGACCTAATACTGACAAAAAGGGGAGAATCCTTGAAGGAAAGGATGTAGAGAGGGTCCATTTGCATCTTGAACGATGGTGCCATGACACACTGCAAACTGGCCAGGGGAAATTGGTCGGCAGTGGACTTATCCTTTAGCTCACTAGCCATCCCAGTTCAGTTCACTTGGGCTGTCAGTGCGAATCTACACAGGAATGATCACCTCCCCATTGTGTTTGGGGGTTCTGTGACCTCCAGGCCTGCACGATGGGCACTCAAAACCTTTGACTGGTCAGCCTTTGCTTGAGGCTACTGTCTTTCAACATGCAGTGGAGGACTCTACTGATGTGGGTGAACTTGCAACTCATTTCACTGAAGTTGTCATTGCTGCTCCTCATGGTCAAGATCCTGTGCATTTCCACAAAGCCAAATCGGGTTCCTATTCCATGGTGGATGCCATCTTGCGGCCTGGTCATTCGGGACCGGAGGCGTGCATTGCGTGTATTTAAGGTCAGCCTAACTACTTAAAACTTTGTGGCCTTTAAGCACTTCTGTGCCCATGATAGGTATGTCATCCGTAAGGCTTGGCATGCTTCGTGGTCGGCTATATTTCGTCGATCACTCGTTCCACACCATCTCAGCAGGAATGGAATGTGTGCCAAATCTCAGCGGTGAACGTGTCTTTGCCAATATCACAGTTAAGGGTGGCGAATGCCATGATCTTTTCCATGGCGGATATCGCTGATTGTCTCGCATCTGCATTTGCGTAAGTCTTGAGTGATAACCATTATGATCCTGGTTTCCTCGAGATTAAGCATAGTGAGATAGCTAGTCCCATATCAAACAGAGCAACTCAAACACCTTCCACGTAGCGACTATAACATGAAAGATAATTCGTGAGAGCAGTCGCTCAACCTTTTGCACAGCGAAGTGCAAGTCTATTTTTTATTTTTGTGTGCAAACGTAGCATCATATTCTACCTGAAACCCCAAAATGCACACCCGCACACCTGCACACACCACACAATGAAACTCCAGATGCATCATCACATTAAAACAGCATTAAAAAATACTGTCTCTAGACTTTGAAGTTATTTCTAGCGTGAATGTGAGCCTACCAGATAATTAGGTAGCAATCTCCTTCCACGAATTAGCTTTATTCCCCTGTGGCTTTTCCTTTGATGTTTTCCAACCAAGGAATTCCTGTTTCCATAATGATCGGCACATGATGTTTGGTTACATTCCGAATCATGTTGCTGTGACATAGGTGCAGTCAAGTCCAGATCGTTGTCTCATTGGCTGAGCATTGGCTGCTGTCAGAATGGAGCCACAAAAGTCAAGTATAGCCAGACAGGAACGGAACGACAACGGTGGCCAGAAATTAGAGTCTTTGTGCTATTTTTATGATGTGACTTCCGCCAGTAACTCTGGCTGTTCGACTGCCAGGTGCCATCAGAATGGCCCTTATATCCGCTATACGAGGTGCACCGTAAATGCAAGAATAATGCAGGTAAATAAAGTTGCAATTTAGGGGGAAAAGTATGCTACGTACTATGAAGGTAATAGTTTAATGAGGGTGTGAGTGTTAAAATATTCTTTCGCATTAGCTCGTAAGTCACTTTTGTTCAATCTATGTATGTTAAGATGATCGTGCAGTAAAATGACGTGTACACCATAAGAAGACATGTGTTTGGTAAATAGAGGTATGCTCCACAAAAAAGAGGGGCTCACTGTGCAAATTTAGCTGCAAATGTTTAAATTTTAAAATGTTTGCACCAGTTAAATAGGTATGCCGATATTTCGAGTACAGCAACAATTTAAGCTTTCATACTAACAATCAATATTTACTACACAATGCTAGTGGATGGTTACACCTATAAGTTCATGGTATCTTGTATGACCAAACAACTAGTAAAACATACTTGTGCTTCATAATGACACATACGCATTTCGAAAAAGAAATTTCTTATTTATCATTTTATAAATTATTCTTTGTGACGAATCCATAGTTTGCTTCACAAGTTATTGTTTGTTATTGTAATCGTTTCTTTACACACTCAATTTGTTTTACTTCTGATTCCATAATGGCTACCCATTTTTTGCTTATTATGCTGCCTTGCTTCACACATTATTATGATTTTGTGTCTCAAAACAATACTTACTTCTGTGTTGATTTTTGCTGCAGCGTTAGACAAAAAATAGAGATTGAAGGTATTCCTGAGAAATAGCACTGCATACATAGGAACAAAATATTTCACGAACTTTGGGGCATTCTCCGTCTTGAATACTCTGACTGTGAATATAACATCGATGATAATTCCACACAAGAGCAGGAAAAGGAGAGAAGAAAGGAGACAGTTGACCTCTTTTACAATTTTGCACAAACGTTCATGTTTATTGCGCAGAATGAAAACTTCCTCATTTCTGAATTGTTTTCTGCAAAATTCTTCAATTTCTTTGTTCAAAGTATTAAAGCAGACTGCTACCATTTTAAACTGGAAAGCCAGGAAACTTACAGTAATGTTAACGAAGTTGTGGATAACAAAACCATAAACGCAAAATGAAGTGACAAAAAAAGAAACCAGAACTTCACGGGAAAGGTCACTCGGGTCAATAATGCCCATGAAACACAGCTTAACTTCATCCAAAAATGATGGCTCCGACTTCGAGTTCCAACCAGCGAGATTCGTCGCCACTATGGTGCCACTGTTTAATAAAACATAGATGGTCAGAGACTTTAAAAGTGACTTGTAGAGACCAGCAGCTATTTCATCGGATGTCATTGACAAATTCATCAATCTGTGAAGCAAATCAGTAAAGAGCTTTTGTTTTCTTTTTAGAGCAATAGAACAACACAGGGACAGGAATCCATTGATTGTCATGCCAATCGCCATGGAAATCATACTAAGCTTAGCAGTGCCTGCATACATTGTGCCCATGGCCGCAAAATAAATTGCCCCACAAAACTGAATGAAAAAGGTTAAGCAAAATAGAATATTGTGTAGGACACATTTACGATCGATGCTATGTGGCTGTAAAGAAATACCATACCAAAGAAAAATCCATTTGATAAACCATTTAATTTTGAGAGCATAATGCTCTATTTTGTAGAAGTTTGGCAACTGCTTTTGCCCATCTTGCATACACGTAAACACAGAAGACACGTTTCCTGCTGACTTTGGTGCCACATGAGAAGGACGCGACATTGTATTCTTCATTGTAGTTTCTCTGTTCATGGAGGAAGTCCTGAATTACGTTAGAGAGCTACCATTACAAAGTGTGGATTTGACATCACTTATGTTAAGTTGTTCGATACAAAAAAAATCGATATTAATTTTCATCCAGAAGTAGGCTCAATATTATCTCACACCTCCGTAAGTGATTTATTAGTCATGGCAAATGTACACAAATATATTGGACATGCCCAGTGAACCGATTACAACCGTTATCAAACAATGTGTTGACTTACATTATTGCAGAAAAATAAGATTAATCTTTTAGATTAATGACTTGTCGACCAACCAAACAACTTATAAAATCAATTTGGTTTAGAAATTAAGAAGTTGTAACCGATAGGAGAGTAGATTTTAACCCATTATACTCCTGCCAAAGCAAGATGAAACATACCATGCTTTAGACTGATGTAGATTATTAATATGCAGAAGGCTTTGGCGTATGGCAATTAAAAAATGCACATTCGTTTTTTTTTCTCTTGTTTATTTAATTGCATACCACAGCATTAATTAGCTATCAAAGTGAATGATATTTTTCAAGTTTCTTAAATAAACATAGGAAGTTATTTTAAACTGTTTTGTTACAGTTGCCAAAACTACAAATATTGTATGACGTGGTATACAGAAGTGGTTAAAATCTCCCAGCAACGCCTAATCAGAGATCTAAAATGCATATAGAGTAGCTCTTATATATTGCATGCTACAGATTCAAAGTAAATCATGAACTTATTCCTAAAGAAAAATTTGTAAAGTAAAAATATTAGCTATCAATTTGGCAACTACAATTGTAGAATTTGCTGATACTCAATGAAAGTAACTGTTAAGAAATATTTACATTGTCGTCCCATCCCCTCTCTAACCCCTGGTACAACTTCGACAAGAACAGGCAAGAAACTCTGCATATACGTTTACATGGCCACAAGAAAGTGCATTTTAGCAATTCACTTTGAAAAATGCCTGAAAAGTGGTGCATGTTTACAAGAAGAGAGAACACGCCTTTGAATAAGGAATGTGTTTCGTATAGAACTCCCTTGTTCTTGTTCTCCTTTTGGGGGTAAGGTAACCGCTCCACCCACTTTAAACCTGCATGTGAAAAATTGGATGATTTACAAAGCCTGTAACCAAATATAAGCGAGTCTTTGGGGTTTGTTTAGGCATGATCCATTATTTTCAGTATAATTTACCAAAAAATATGACTAGCAGCAAACTAGTGTAAGTATGTACGCCACCTTTCCCTGACCTGTACCAATATCTCAAGGTGCCTCCAAGTGGTTACGTGGTTAACGACGAATTGCATCCAAATGCCAAACCACCTAATGAAAGCAAATTCAAACGGTGGCGACAGATCGGAGAAATTGCAACTAATGGGCATTTACAAGACTAACAAAAGCAACAAGATTACAATGTGCATCCCTCCAAAACACTTTCAAGTGGTCATATAAACGTACTAAATGAGTCACTGTCTAAAGCAGGTAGCAACTATTCCACTGCTGGTTGCTTTTGTTTCTATTTTCGACTCTTCGTGGATTTTTTTAACCAGTTGAATCAACTTTGCAAAATAAATACATAAATCCTACTTACATAATACACAACATCAGGAATTAATCATAATCAAAATCACATATTAACAATTAAATCCGCATTTTTCTTCGGTTTTTGTCGTTTTTGATGCACATGTTATGTATTTGCTACCATGCCTAACAATTCTTGGTACACGTGTTAAGTGTTTGGTACTGTTCCTGGCAAATTAAACTTTTGTGAAAATAGTTGATTTTTGATGCATAAAATGAAAGCATTCATGTTTCAGCTAAACGCACGTACACTTTTAAACGAAAGCTACGTTATTAATTTGCAGTCTGAAACGATGGAAAGGCTTATTTATTTCGTACATCCGGCTTTCAGAGCTGAGCTGAATTGTTTCAAAGAAAGCAGCAGCAATCACTGCATGTGCGACCGTTGAGACCTTGGGTTGCGGCAGGTAAACAACTTCGCCAGGGATGAAGGTAGGGTAGCTGGAGGGTAGCGCAGTTGTAATGTGTGAAACAATCATTGCTAATTTCACTACCAAGCATTACGTTTTAGATCAAATAAGTAATTTGTATTTTGCGCCAAAAAAAACATTCCTTGCAATTTTGACAGGCAACAAGATGCGCTCAAGTGAAAATTAAAGACTCGGCTCTGGCATGTAGTAGCACAACCAAGTGCTTTGAAAGCTCCTTTACCCACCAAGAGGGGGAGGGGGAAGTAGGGGCGGGGAACAGGGCTTGCCCGAGAGGGGTAGGAAGGAGGAGGGGAGAAATAACGAAAGTGTGCAGAGTGGGGGGACACTGAACTTAAAACATCATTTGTCAAGCACATATTGTCCTTGGATGCTGTTACGAAACAGGACCGGGGGGGGGGGGGACTACTTGTCTGAGAAGGGGTAGCAGATGGAAACATGCACGTGCATATTGTTGCCAAGATTGCATCATGCAACAGCAACAAAAAACAAACTACGACAAGGTGACCTGAAAATTTAAAATTGTAATGATAGTATGCAGGACAGCCCAGATAAGAGGGCTGATGTGACCTACTGCTCCAATTTTTTGTGGGCCCCCTCACACCTTTCTTGGTCAGTCTGAGAACCTTTTTTTCATACTTTTTTGTAACCTTTTCTGGCTTTTTCGTTTGTTTGAATTGGTGTGCGCATTCATATCAGTTAGTAGTAACCACGGACTGGAGGACCCCTCATAGGGCTCCTCTTAACACCGCCTATGTGCAATTGAACAACCCTGAACATCCTTTTTGCAGTTTTATTTAGTAGCCTGAGCTGGTGTGCTTGACCCCCTTGATGCAGTGGCCTAGGGACAGAAACCACACTTACCCACCCTCAGGTAGTTTGCTATCTCCATAAAACCTTCCCTCCTCTACCTAAAATAGTATTTCATGATGGAAATAAACTATAGTTCGAAAATGAGGCAGTAATGAGTAACATGGCAGGTAGTAGATGGGCCATCATCTAACTTCAGATGCACTATCTCTATACTATAGATATAGCACTAAGGTGATTCCTTGAGGATTATGTTATGAATGGAAAGGAGATAGGTTGAGTGAAGAATTATGAAAAATTAGGCAAAGAAAGTAGGCAAGTAGGTTATGATGTGTGTATCTGTTTATATTTGTTTGATTCTTATTAATTCTAATTGGTTTTAAGTAAAATACCAATATCAAAAATTCATTACGTACGCGGTAATCTAAGCAGAACCAAACAATGTCATACATTATTACTTTTTTGTTTAGGTGTCAACATTTTTGAAAGTTGGACACTAATTTTATCTACACTATACTAGAAACTAAAGCAATAAAATATTAAATAATCGATACTTTCCTTTTTAAGTCCTCAGTTTTTTGGGGGACAGTTTTAATTTTCTCTAGACATCTAATCGTTCAATACAGGAGTAAGGTTTCACGTGGACTAAACACTGCAGCAACATTGTAATATCTGAAATTTTATAAGACATCTTACGTTCCTTTCCTGATATGACATACTGTTCAGTTAAACATTAACCGCATTCGTTTTCGGTTTCTAATTATATAATTGGCTTATGAGCAGTAACTATCGTCCCTCCATTCTTACGATGCCTTTTCAACAACGGCCAATTCAAAACCAAAAAGAGAAATGCAATGAGAAAACAAGAACGAACTTTTTTGATATTTTTGAAGTAAGGGTTGACTAACACGAAGTCAAAATAGGATAGTAAAGAAGAAGCTTTCCCATAAGGTTGCAGATACCACGATGTGCTGTAGACTTCAGGTGAAACCTCACTGCTGTATTCAGCCATTCGTCAAGTAAATAAAATTTTAAAAAAGGCAACGGTTATTTAAAACGGTTATTAGAAACGGTTTTATTAGACGGCTTTCCAACAATGTTGGTGCCTCAACAAAGAAGGATAATTATCCTTCTTTGTTTAGGCATTAACATTTAAAGGTAATCAATATTAAATTTTACCAGTATAATATACTGGTAAAATTTAACGCCAATTACCTTGAAATTAACGAAAATCATATAAATGCATGAGCACACAGACTTCAATCACACTCACTTACTTTTTGCATAATATTCAGTATTCTTCAGTCAAGTATCCTCCTTTCCATTCGTCGCCCTATTAACGATACATGACAATTAGTTTTTTTAAACCATTTTTCGTCCATGTCGTTCAGGTAAGTGGCAGTATACGACACAGGCATACACCAATCATTCTTCATCTACCTAGCGTGTTCAAAAGTAAAAACGGCAAAAAGTATAGCATTTTAGTATAGCACTACGGGTTAACGTCTCTTGAACTAATACTACATCGTGATATTTGAAACCTTACAGGAAAGTTTATTCGTGTTCCAGTTAAACCTTACCTTAAACATAAAACGAGTTCGTTTTTGTTTTCTTATCAGTGGTGCTTTGGAGTATCATAGTGTTCTGCTGTACACTTTGTTAACAACGTAGCCAAGCACTTAATTTAGTGTGAATTCAGTTCAATGAGTCATGGAAATAGGTTGGCATTTGTATTTTTTATTCGTAGAGTTTAGCAGCTTTTGCGTTGAGTATTCGCAGGTGACTGATATTGTGCCCACGATAATTCTTGCCTCGATAGTTGTGTCGAACGGATTTCAATACATTTTACCTAGCATGTGACCAATCCCAACAACGCATCTTACACTACTATATGCCAAACTCTCAGTCAGAACCAGGGACGTATACGCAGGGGAATAAGGGGGAAGGGGGCTCTAGCCCCTGTCCTCATGGCAATGTGCCCCTTTTTTCAGTGGAACGGTGGTGTAAAAGAGCCTAAAAAACACAGAAGAAAAACGATACGACTAAAAAAAAATGGTGCAAAGAGGGGCAGAAATGGTTAGTCCCAAAAAATCGGGTAAAAAGAAGTTAAAACACAAAAAAAAAATCCCCAGAAAAACTTTACCCTTTCCCTCTTGGGGGGCTTGTGCACGTACCTGCTCAGAGTGAAAGCGAGCTGAAGCAAAACTGATGGATTGATTGTGTCGAGCCAAGCCATCGTTGCACTTAGCTGTAAGCCAAAAAGTGACAACCGAACTAAAAATGATGGTGTGAGGCCAGTGGGAGCAGCCTGTGATTGGTTGGGTGAGACAGGTGCTGTGATTTAATTATCTTCCCCCTTAGGTCAGTGTGCCATGATGTTTGAACGGTGGGGGGAAAATTCTCCTGACGATACTACAGAAGTATGTTGAACAGGAGAAGCCCAAAGTGCACATGTAAAATCAACACAACCCTTGTTCGTATTGTAGTTTGACTTAGGCAGTTTTGCCTGCATTTGTCTGTTTGCTACTTTATGCAATTTTAAGTGTATCTTGTATTTCCCTTGATAATGAGCTGAAGCTAGCTCGAAACGTCAAAAAAAAAAATAAATAAAAATAAAAAGGGTTGTGTTGATTTTACATGTGCACTTTGGGCTTCTCCTGTTCAACATACTTTGTTCCAGTGCTTGCATTTTTCCTAAACGATACTACAGAAGGTCATTTGTCTCTCCAAGATGCTGGCAATGTGTCGCGCCAAAATCATTCTTATACTAGGGAACAGGCAGTAACCCCTGCTTGCACTTGTAGAACAGGAACAAAATTAGAAGAAAGACTAACACTGAGTCAGCAAAGTCGTTGTATTCGTAACTGTAAGGTTTGACCTCAAGCTCCCATGTTAAAGCCAACATTTCGATGCTTAATTTTTCTGCCGTCTGTCAATATTTTTCACTTAAATTTAGAATATAAGCTTTGTTGGACTGGGTGAACATGTGTCCGAACTTTTATTAATTTCTGAATTGTCACGTCAGAGATCTGGACTTGAGCTGGAATCTTGATTTTCATTTTGGCTTGTTTTTGGCACGACACGTTTCTGCAACACTGTATAGATCAAACTATTTGACCTATAAAGCTGGTTTAGCTCGTTTTACAGGTATTGCTCTGTAGATGTGCCCTTTCCCTAAGGCATTTCCTAATTGGTAAAGTGGTTCAGGGGTTAGGGAGCAGTAAACGACCAGATTGATTGTTTTGCATTGTTATTATGCAACAATGTCAATGGTGACCCGGTATGGATACCCATGTCTGTAACATAAGCCGTGTTCTAGCCCCTGTAAGTGACCAAGAGACCTATTAATCATATGCTTGAGCTTCTTTCTTAAATGTCGCATATTAACCCTTTAAGCGCTGCCGACTCCGAAGGATATTTTCCCCCTAATAATCCACTGATGAATAAACTCAGTATGAGAGACTAAAAATGCCTTCCGGATCTTTTTTCAATCTGGGAACGTCTGTCTGGCGCTGTTGGCGCCCCCCCCCCCCCCCCACCTTTGAGCATTCCAGGGAACATATGCTCATAGTTTTTGTGCCCCCGACGGGACGGCGTAATATCCCTTATTTTGAGACTCCAGCAAGGATGGTCAGCAGGAGTTTGGGTCGGTTTCTGTAAATGGAGGGGAGATAGAGTAATGCACAATTTGGCTTTTGGCAAGGGTGCGGTACACAGGATTCCTTCCTGTCTCTCCTTTCAGGAGAGTAGTAAGGTTATGATTATGCAGAAATATTGTGGTTGGGTATCCTTCACCGTCAAGGTGTCACGAAACAGTTGTCTGGGATTAGGTATTCTGAGAGCTACATAATCTAGCTTCAGGCTGATTCAGGTCTTAGAGGGCTACTGAATCAAGTGTTTGTGAACACCCTCTCTCCTTCCCAACACACAATTACATTTGTTCAGCAGGGGCCAGCTGCTATGCCTTTGCAAAGGCAATCTGATTGTAAAGTCCATAGCAAGAAAACATAGTGTGTAGCAAGCTGTGATCAACTGTGTCAAACGATGATAAGCTGAATGAAGAGTGGCTCACCAGATAAGTACCAGGTGATGGTGTTTGTTCTTGGTGGCTCCTAGACTTGCCTTGAGAATTGCAGGCCAAGTAGGCAACAGTTTGATCAGAGTACAGCATCTGAGTGTCCAGTAGACTTTGACTTGACATAGGCAGCCGAGGGATTTGCGGGATTTGAGGGATTTGCAGAGGGATTTGAGATATTATGTCTGTTTGTATGTCTGTTGTAAGTATTTTTTTTTATTTCTTATGCACTGCTCCTGGGGCTATTCTTAGCAGTCAGGTTGAAGTGAACACCTATTTGGGGATGGCTATTGGATACAGATATTGTTCCCCAGATGTTAATAATGGCTAAGGGATAGCACCTCAGGTTGGTGATCAGAAATCTGGGGAGGAGCGAACAGGAATGTGTCACACATTTACTCCTATACTTCTGCACCTTGCTACCAAAAAACCTGTGCTGTTCTGTGTTGCTGATCAGGGGAGCAAGGTACTGCTGGATTCAGGTTTCTCTGCTCTCCCGGTATTACTGTTTCATCCTTAGGGGTTTGGGGGTTGCAAATTGGCTGGCGTGATTGATGTTAGTTCTTGTGGTCCTTTCAAGTCAGTGGTTGTAGAACAACTGCTTGCAGGTGTAAACTTCAACTCTTCGTTACAACACCTTGTTCTGCCTTTCGTAGGGGGTGAGGCAACTGTCAGTGGTTCTCAATAGAGTTGGCGGCGATCTCAGTCACGGTGGACCTTCGATTACACTTTAGAGTTCTGGTGTTATTTTGAATAAGTGACTCACATGATGTATGTGGTTCTAGCTACAGTGTTCAGGCAACTTAATTTTTTTCATCCATTGCTCTAACTGTGGGATGATGATCTTGAGAGCTGTCACACAAGCATTTCACTTAGTGTTGCTGTCTGGCTCCCAAGGATGCCAGGCTCATGCATTATAGATGCTATTGTTCTCTAATTGATAGCACGATACGTAGGTCATGTCGGCATTGCTCTGGTGTGAGGCCAGTAGAAGCAGCCTGTGATTGGTTGGGTGAGACAGGTGCTGGGATTTAATTATCTTCCCACTTAGGTCAGTGTTCCCTGATGTTTGAACGGTAGGGGAAAAATTCTCCTGACGATACTACAGAAGGTCATGTGTCTCTCCAAGATGCTAGCCATGTGTCTCGCCAAGATCATTCTTATACTTGGGAACAGGCAATAACCCCTACTTGCACTTGTAGAACAGGAACAAAACTAGAAGAAAGACTAACACAAGGGTATTCCCGGATAAATTCTTTTGATGAAATGTGCAAAGGACAATACCTTGCTTACACAGAAAGCTTCGATTTATAGCAATGGTCGTAGTGTCTCAACAGCTGGACGTCACATAGAAAAGCCTCTGAGCTGAAGTGCTTTTGAAGGTCTGTACTATTGTGTCACGAGTCAGTTTGATTCACTGTCTAGGTTTCACCTCATTTTTTGCAGCAACCTGGGTTAGGACTACAGGGCAAGTACCCGTCTATGGTTAGTAAGGTTCAAAGAGTTCAAAGGGTTTTAGAGAGCAATTAACCACTCCTGGTCATCTGCCCAAACAAAGCCCTAGTATGGTTTGATGACATTTATACTTTTAATTTATAGTTGTCAGTGTCTTCTTTACATTTTTAATGGGTCAAATTGACCTTACGAGCAAGGCACCTTAATAACTACAGTGTCGGCCTTCTACAATACTGTTGCCTAACAATCAATTTGAGGACAAAGCACATTATTCTTCATCATTTCCACAGACTGGTGTTAAATTTGAACAAGTTTTTAGTTTTTTAGTTTATTGTGTTTTGGTGCAAAATTTATGTTGTGTGGGGGAATTAAATTTTGTTCCTAAGCTGAATCACTGCAATAGATTACATCCTGATTATGAAATGTTACTGACACATGGAAGTGTTAAATTCGTGCTTTAATAACTCGTTGCCAAAAGCTTACATAAAGCCAGCAAACAAACTATTGTGCCCACTCTTTAAATTCTTGTTAACAGTTAAGTCATAAAATGCATTAGAAAAGTATACTTTTGATGGGTGGTTGCAAGAGTGTGGTTTATTATCTCTAGACCTGAAGTGGGAGGGGGAATCAGGTTTCTTTTTATGTGGTTTCAAACTCTGTAAAACCCATTAAACTTTTGAGGCAGTCCAATGCCATGTTTCTCATTTAACTCCATCATTAAGAGACTACCCTCTAACCCTATGAATAGAGGCTTAGTGAACTTGGTTTATAGCAAGCACTTTCATAAACTAGCTGAACAGCTCAGCACTGTAGCCATCAAAGTTCTATTTAAATGTGAGATGAATTTTACGACCCCCATCAGCGTGACTTTTGTGTGACATCAGACCCATCAGGCAGTTTTTCTGACTGAAAATGGCGGAGTTCATGTTATCTTTGCTAGGATGGAATATACGGTAGTTAACAAATGGTAAAGACTGCCATCACACAGAACAACCTCACTTAGCTAAATGAAGATAAGAAGTTACTCAACTGTAAGAAATTAAACATATTAGTTGGCAAGTATTTAAATGAAAACTACTTAGTAATGCCCTTGAAAAGGCAAGTATAATGGTGATCATATACTGACGAAAATGCTGCAGCATCAAGTCTGCTCCTGAAAGGCAGAAGCGTAAGCAGCCTACTTGGACAGTATCGGCAGCTGAGCTTTCCAATTAGTTTAGGAAATAGCAGATTCTGCTAGAGTAAATAACATATATGCTTTATCTTCCATACTGATCCGCAAGAAGGCTATAGAAATAGCGACGTGGAGCTAAGTAGCGCCATCGGTTAGCATCTATTAGTTTAAAAATTTGCCGTTTAGTGTTGACATCGCAGCCCCTGACAAACTTGCTCCGCTGTTGGTTTTATAAACCTTTATTGGTTTGTCCTCATACAGCCTTTACTTTAGGAGGCTGTGGAAGTACGTACTGCTACTGCCATTAACGAGTTGTGGGTCTGACATGAGTTATTTGAGACTGGTGGTGTTTCGCATCTCTCCTGCTTTCAAAACAAGCAGAGGGAGTGGCACTAGCAGCCAATGTTTTAAATTAGAAGTGAGCCATACAAGACTGCTGGTGTTAATTTTTGACTAACGGTGCAGTCAGCAAACGAAATGCACTTCCGGATTTTGTCATGGTCTGCGCATCTGTGATGGGTAGACGACCCATTAAATAAGTTGTAGCGATATACCGCTTCCAGCCTCGTAGTGGATCCTGGCCGAGTGTAGATTTTATTAGCGCAAAATGAGGTTGAAGGCCGAGTGGCGCTAATCAAACCTTTGTAATGCATCACGCAATAATGAATGCATCACTTCAACCCAGATTTTGCATATGAATAGCAGTACACCCAGAGGTGGTTTGTAAAAAGAAAAATTTTAAATCGGACACTTCTTGAGAGACAACTCCATCCAGTGACGAGGTACGAAAGCAAATGGACAAAGAAATAAAATGCGATAGGCAACCGAAAAGAAAAGACGCTGTCTCCAGCGCGTTCGCAAACAACTGTGCCTGTGCCCGATGTACCGTTTGTTTGTTTGTTTCTGTTGTGCCATCAACGCTATCAACCGATGCCCTACGAAAGCAACTGACAAAGAAACAAGATGCGATGACGCATCCCAAAATATGAACCACAGCGTCATTTTACATAATTTCTCCCTATGTATTGTGTTAAAATTAATTTTTTTTTTAAATAAATGTTTATGCAACTTTAAATTATTGTGTCATTAATACTCGCTTTGCTCCATTTTGTCGGCAGTGTAACCAAAAGTTAATAAAACCAGACACGCAAACACGCAAGGTTATTGTGTGTCCGTAATTTGCTTTTGGTGTAACTAATGACGCTCCAGTGTTCCACGAGACGTAGCGCGTCAAGTGATAAGTCTGTCCTCCTGTCCGGGATTTTTAAATTTTTGCAAGAGGTACAGATGTATGATAAGATCTAGATTTGGGGTTTATTTAACATCTATGCAATGTGTGGCTCAGTAACAACCCAGACCACTTCACTGTGACTGAGGTTGGCGCTAATGACCTCGTTGTTGGTGTGCCATATTAAACCCCCCCCCCCCCCCGCGCGTGGGCTTGGGGGGAAGGAGGTTGGTAGGTTGGTAATGACAAACTTGGAAGCTACAATGTTACTTTCTCCAATCTGTACAGTCAAGGCAAGTTGCAGAATGAAATTGTATTTGTTGTCACTTGTTTCCTGTTGGTGCTGACGAACTCCGTGAGCACTGAAGCAGATTAATGCCTATTATCAAGAAAAAAGTTCCAAGGAGACCAACAAGAGTTTAAATTGTTTTATTTAACACGCACGGCCAGTACACGGCGTCTGTTGGGTTCATGCTCCCTAAAAGTTAAAAAAAAAAAAAAAAGACATACTTTCAGGTTCATTCAGTAAACTTGGGTCTCAGTTGGCCTTAACTTCATTAGAAACTCACATAATTTAGCATTACTCAAAACTAAACTTAAACAAATTATTCAGGGCCTGCTTCAGCATAGGTGCGCAAAAAAGCCTATTCATTCGGTTATTAAGCGATGGGTAGCTAAATGAGAAAGGTTAGATTGGTTTAGTTTACGCTATTTTTTATTTTTTTTTCATGGCGTTGCATGTTATGATTCTTTGTAGTTTTGAGCAACGCTTACTAATGACGGCCAAACCAATTGCATAGCGCCGGAAGTACCTTACCAGCCAATAGAAATGCATCTTTGACTAGTTCCGCGGGAAATATTGGCGCTCGTGCCTGAAATAAGGAAATTTCGTCATGCCGAAAGTGAATACATTGTTTTCTTATTTCACGAAATCACCCCCGTCATCAAATGTTGCAAAGACTTCTCCGTTTGCAGGAGATGCGCCAAAATCGTCCGAAAAAAGCTCTTCTCCTACGGGATCTGCAAAGTCGAAAACACCTATGGCTACTAAAACCAAAGAACACGTGAAGACCCCAAAGAACAAATCGCCTTCCTCAGGTGGGTGTTTGGACAATACTCTACTCCTGTGGTATAATACTATAACATGATTGTATTCTAATGATACTGACGTGACAGTCATCTAGAATCGATATAGGTGTCACACTGGAATATAAGTTACGAATACTGGTGTTACATAAGTTAACACAAGTGTTTTACAAACAAGCGTAGTGTTGCAATTTAAAGGGCAGTATGGTAGGCTATGTGAATTAAATAAAAAAAAAAAAAAAAAAAAAACAAGGTGTTTACGGATTAAAATTGCATGAAAGTAAGCTGATGTTTACGTATTCTACGTAAGTCAGCAGAGGTTTGTATTGAGTTCTAAATTCGTCCTGGCTGGTGACTGCGGCTTAAAATATAACAAGAATTTAAGAATAAAGCCAGAGCACCACTAAGCTGTCACGAGGGCAAGACGACAAAGAATGCCCTTTTGGGTCCCTTCTCCCACATCAAGAGCATGCAATTTAAATAATAAAGGTTAGGTGGGAGAGAGGATAATCCGGCAAAAGTCTAGTATTTAATACCAGGATCCCTAAATAACTTGACAAGTAGCTGGGCAGAAGTGTAGTTTAGGAACAAGTACATCTAAAATAGGGAGAAAAATTACGTAAGTGAGTATGTTTTTGTAACTAATGCTGTACTGCTAAGTAAGGCGCGTCTACAGTGGTACAGGAATCATTAGACGCCGCCAAATGTATGATAAATAGACAAAAATCGCTGGAAATAATACTAAGGAAAATTGGAAATAAGCCAACAGCGAAAAACATACACTATAACGTAGTTCAGTAAGCCACCTTTATGCTCTTACGTTTCGTCGGAGTGGCAAGGCTGAGTTTAGATCCTTTGCTCTTAAACAGTAGGTGTTTGAAATGCCAAGAATGTAAATAAATAAATAAATAAATTAATAACAAACGTACGATCTGACTTTCCTAAGTTCCCCTAAGTAGCAGCCATGCTGTTGTGGCACACACCTGGTTCGCGTGACAATTTCCAATTGCTGAACATACCGGGAGCCGATTGGTGACTGCTGTGGCGATTATGAAACGTATTGACAGTTTCTATTTTGAAAATTTAATAGGCTACACTACACCACACTAAGAATGTATTAGTCCACTTGAACTTTTAGTGGAAAAAGGATGATACAGTAGGCTCTCTATAACGAACAACCTAGTGCATCAAAAAGGACATGGTTCTTTATACAGAGACTTCTACAGAAGGTTCATTACAGCGAACTGTGAATGAAGTGGCTACAAAGTTCCCTGTGTAAAAAGTTGTCAAATAAAATCAGTCTGAATCAGCTTTCTGATTATATTGCTATGGGAGTGTGCATAAACTCTAGTTTCATGTTGTTCAGTAAAGAAGGTTTAATGCTAAGTTGTGGGGTTTGTCTTTTTCGTCGTCCAATAAATTCATTGATTTCTTGGGCAACACAAATGTTTTGTAAATTAGTCCCTTATATGGATAGTTTTTAGTATGTGAAAATATCTTTTCAGTACTGAAAAGGGTTTTTTATATCACGGGGAAATCCATATTACCCTCAACCTTCACTAATGTCGGTCGCCACTCGCCAAATGGCGAGGATAATTCAGCAGTTGGCGACTTGTATTTTAGGGCTACTCTCCAAATGGCAACTGATGAACAAACCCTGATGCTTAAATTGGCATTTTTCGGGAACCGTATTAGCTAGAAACAAGCGGTTTGCGGCGTTGCATGCAGAATTGCAAGGCTCTCCAACCAAGTATGAATACCGTTGGTAGCCACTTTAGCTGATTGGAAAGTCAGAGTTAATGCAAACAATATTTAGCCTAAGCATTAAGTAGCAGCACAACTACTTAAAATTATTTTTAGATGGCGAGGAGGTAATGGCGAGTGCATTTTAACGTCTACTGGCCAAATGGCAAGTGCCACACAATTCACATTCGTGAAGGTTGTTTACCCTTTATATGGAGCAGTTCCACGTACAGCGGTCCTTTATACAGCCTACAGGGTGAATCAAAAGTCCCTTGCACCCAATCAAAAGCCCTACGGCATTGGAATTTTACGCACCTGACTCACGGACTTTGTTTTGTCCGTGAGATGGAGGCCACCCCATGTGCTTGCATTAGGGTGCCCTGCCTCCCCTCAAGATATAGCCTAAAATTTAACTTTGTTCCTGAGAGAAATAAATATTGGTTCCAATTGGGGAAATATGCGCGTGGCCCAGCCAACGGCATGCTAATTGGATAAACGGGATGCATTTTATTACATTTTCAATGTAGCCCCCATGCCCATATGCCAAGCTGTCGACGCGCCATTAAGCCTCATCCCCCCCCCCCCCCACCCATATGAGGGTTTCCCTGCACTGCGCAGGAAATTGTCTGGTGCACCCATCAAAGGTCGTACAGCACTGAGATTAAAACACCTGACGCATAGCACCAAGGTTAGTCCCTAATACTGATTTCACACTACTAAATTCGTCTCGCTCCCGGGCGCGCCACGGGTGCGCGCTGAATGAGAGCCACCCCTGGGCAGCTCGTTTCGGATTTCACATTTAAAAATTCGTAGCGGCCATGTTTTCTGCATCTAGCGAAGTGAGGGGTGAGTCATGCAGATCCCACAACAATAAAACTGAGAAGGGGAACTGCACGAGGAAGAAAGGTCTTTTGTGCGGGTAGACAGATAATACGCGGGGATAATCCCCTGGCGCGCGCCTGCACGCTTTGCTGTAGCGGCCAAGTTGGCTCGCAAATAAGCGGCTGGCGCGAGACGAATTTAGTAGTGTGAAATGGTGAGCGCGAGACGAATTTAGTAGTGTGAAATCAGTATTAGATGGGAGCCACTGCATATGCTTGCATTGGGGCAACCCCCCCTCCCCCTCCAGATACAAAGTTTATCTTTGTTTCTTAAACTAAGCAGAAAAAAAACATCCGTGGGTTGGGCAGTTGCTTGGGAACCTTCAAGTAATTATCAAGAAATAAGCTATTTTCATCCTCCCCCCCCCCCCCTGCCCCTCGTCTTCAGTCATCATCAATTGACGAACAGGCACAGGTAATAGCCTAGTCCCTTCGCTGTTTAATTCATGGGATGTGTCAGGAATCAACTGCCCAACCCAGGAGTGTTAGTATTAGTCATGATTATTGTAGCGAACAGAAATAAACTTGGTAACTAGGAAATTGGGGGTTACCGGGTGCCCCAATGACAGGTCATGCATGCCCCGCATCCCCATAATAGGGACATACCTTCTTTTTATGTGTCAGGCCTGTAATCTCAGTGCTGTAGGACCTTTGGTAAGTGTCCCCGCACCGGACAATATCCAACACCGTGCAGGTAGCCCTCATGTGGACGTGGGAGCTAGGCTAACAGTGAAGATGTAAAACACATCCTGTTTATCTTATTATCATGCTGTTTTCAGCGATCACATTGGTTGGGCCATGCACATATTTCCTCAATTGGAAGCAAACTTCTATTTCTCATAGGAATAAAAATAAGTTTTATATCTTGGGGTTGATGGGGGCAGGGCACCCCAATTCAAGCTCATGCAGTAGCCCCCGTCTTAGAGACAAATCTTGGTCCAATGTGTCAGGTGTGCAATCTCAGTGCTGTAGGTCCTTTGATGGGTGCACCGACCACTATCCTGCACCGTGCAGGGCAGTCCTCATGTGGGTGTGGGGGCTACATTGAAGATGTAATAAAACGCATCCCGTTTATCCAATTAACATTCCACTTTTGGTGATCACGTTGGCTGGGCCATTTCCATATTTTCCCAATTGGAACCAAACATATGTTTCTCACAGGAACAAAGTTTTGAAAATGTTATATCTGGGGGTTGAGGGGGGGGGGGGCGTAGGGCGTGAATAGTGTGTTTCTCATGCATGCAGTTGCATCACAGAGCAAAACTACAAGAACCATTGAATTGGTGTGGGGTAATTCGGTATTTTATAGTTCACATCTGATACAAGTGGAAGGGATAATTGATCTTGCTAGAGGCAGCGCTGTTTTCCAAAAGATAGCGAGCCGAAATTCATAGATAATGCTGGGCGGTATCGGTAATAATACCGCGGTTTTCGGTATTTATAAAATACCGAAACCGAATTTGGTTATCTCCAAAAAATCAGTTTTCGGCTATGACATCGCTTGGTTTCAATACTGCACACACGATCGTACACTTTTCTATTTTGCTACCCTTATTCTTGAATATAAACATAACTGTTAAATGGTGAAAGAAAACGCAGCACAGAAATGGCAACTCACTGTCAGTCGTACGTTTGCAAGCCTTTGGGTGCAGTTGCGGCACAGACAACGCAACCGGAAGTCAGCCGCTGTAGCCAAAAAGATGCTTTCTCGTATATAAGGTCGCTGATCAAGATTTGTTTTGCACGAATTGACATCAAAATCGTAAAATTGGGAAAAACATTATTTTTAAATAATATAACCCGTAACCGCCTGAAAAAACTTTCAGACCCTTTTTTTTTAGAGTTCATATGGTACTTGGGTCGGTTCTCGGATTCGAACCGGCATTCTCTTGGTTTGGAGCCGACGACGCTGACCACTGGGCTGTGACTGCCCGCTTTGCTCAGGGTTCCCGGGGACCCCTCACAAAGCTCGCGCTGGGACTTAGTTTTTCGCTGTTAAACGTTGAAGGCGTACGTTCGTACCGTTATGGGTTAAAAATCAACACAACTTTTTCGCTGTTGATTCGTTGAAGTACGTTAAAATAAAAAATTTTAAAAATAAGTTTAACATTTTGTATTGTAAAAAAAAAACAATACCGTACCTGGAAACCGAAAAACCGAGGTATGAAAAATGGAAAAACCGATACCGTACCGAACCGTGAAATCCCGATACTGCCCAGCTTTATTCATAGATCACTGACGGCAACCTTCACGAATGGAATTGTGTGGCACTCGCCATTTGACCGGTCGACATTAAAATGCACTCGCCATTGTCCATTACCTCCTCGCCATGTTTAGCTGTTGTGCTACTACTTATTGCTTAACTATTGTTTGCATTAAACTAACTCTCCAATCAACTAAAGTGGCTAGTGACATTGTTACACACTTGGTTGGAGAGAGAGCCCTTGTAATTCTGCACGCAACGCCGCAAACCGCTTGTTTCTAGCTAATACGGTTCCCGAGATATGACAATTTAAGCATCAAGGTCTGTTAATCAGTCGCCATTTGGGCGAGTAGCTCTAAAAATCAAGTCGCCAACTGCTGAATTTACCTCGCCGTTTGGCGAGTGGCGACCGACATTGGTGAAGGTTGACTGACGGTTCTTATCAGAAGGTTGATTGTTAGGTTGGCACACTGATGACTTATCAAATGTCAGTCACAAAGCACAAATCTTCGTCAGAGCGCAGCATAATGTAGAAATGTTTGCTTGTAGTTTCTTCAATTTCACCATATGTCCATTCATTCTTGTGTGGATGGAAGAGAGAATGTGGCAACGATAGTTTTACCACAAAACACAATTGGCATGTGCCTCAATACACGCTCACGTCTTTATATTATTTACGTTATTTGGCAGCCGGGGCACGTCACCACCCACAGGACATTTAAAAGTCCAACAAATCCTCCAAACGTTACTTGGCTTTAGGCTTCAAAACCAAGGTGAGGTTACCAAGATTGTTTTTAAAAACCTATCCGACGTCGTAACTCATTGCTGCTGAGATTCGTTTACAACTGTTGAATGCTGTTTTGCAGTTGCCTCCCTTTTTTGCATTCTTGCTCTTGGAGAATGGTGTGTTCAACCTCTTCTTTTCTTCTTTGAAGCGTTCACTTTCTTCTTCCATTTTATTTATTTCTGCAATTGTTGCATTAGCCCATTTGATTAGAAATGCCTTATGATCTATTTGCTGTTTACACCCCTCTTCTCCAATATCTACGTTAAGTGTTCGAGGACTATCAGTAGCCTCAATCCCCCCCCCCCCTATCAGTATCATCAACAGCAATGCCACAAGAGAAACAGCTCGCGAGTAGTGCTTCGGCAATCCAATAATGGAAGCTACCTATGTGTGCACGATGGAGTAGCTTGCGACTAACCCTTCTGCAATCTGATAATTGAAGCCACCGATGGGTGCCTGCTGTCGGGTTACTAGCTTGTTATACACTACCAAATGATGTTGATGTGTTAATAGTTCCCTTGTATTGGTTTAGTGAACCGAATAGTTGAAGCTGATGTTTCTGGGATTATTGGTCCGTCACCCCTACGAACCTCTGGGAATGGCTCCTCTTTCCATTGTGACACTAGCACTGTGTGGGGGGGGGGGGGGGGGTTTATTGCTCCAGGTTTTTTTGTGCAGTTATGCTGCTGCTAAGTTTGTCCCTCAGGGTGAAGACCCCAAAGGCCATAGGAGCATCATGTCCTGATCAAAATTCGGACTTTGGGCCCAGTGGCAGGAGGGGAAGTGGAGTGGTCGCAGTGCCTTGTCTGAGCGCTGTGTTTTTATCACTACGCAATTTCTCATAGTATTTCGGCTGGGACGTTTGGGTGTGTTTTTACCATACCGGGGCTTGGCAGCTAAAGTAACACCAGCAGCTGTTTACAACTGCATCTGCCATGTAATAAGGAGGGCTTACAAGGATGAGCTGGTGGATCATGCTACCAATTTTTGCGTCACAGCACATGAGGTGAGGGCCCTGTCGACATCCTGGGCGGCTACTAATGGTGTGCTCTTAGATGAAATCCTAGCTGTCGCCTCGTGAATATCAGTTACAACCTTTGCCTCATTGCCTCCCATTATTGCCGAGAGATGTGTTGCCCCAGCCTATAATGGGAGAGCTAGGTCTGACGCTTTGCTTGTGGGGAAAGGCAGTCTTTGGTACCTCCGAGTACATTCTGCATAAAAACAAGGTATGTTATAGCTAAAAACAAAGCTTTGCGCTTCCATTCAGGGCTAAATTTGTTTTTACAATACCATACAAACCTCTGTTGACCTGCCCTTCCTCCCCTCGGCTCCCGGTCAAAGACTACTACTTCACCGACCTGCTACAAACAACATCGTTGGGATGGCCATGCACAGTGAGGAATGCGACGGGGGTGCTGATGACATGCAACCATCTCCAATGTCGGTCGCCACTCACCATTTGGCGAATGGAAATCGGCAGTTGGCGACTTGGAATTTAGCCTTACTCGCCAAAATGGCGACAAGCAATAGACAATGACACTCAAAGAGCGATATCTCAGGAACCGTTCAAGTTAGAGACGAACGGTTTGCGGCATTATGCTCAGATTTATAAGGGCTACATAACTGCTTTTTATGCATTAATGCTGGGGTTAAAGAAAATTTTACAATTTTGGAAATGCATAAATTAGATAAACCATGCATCGTGCAAGATGTATTTGGTATGTGGCGAGTAGCAATTGTGAAATGGCGAGTGCTTTCTATGGTCTACTGGCCAAGTGGCGACTAACACTGGATTGTCATTCGAGAGGGTTGATTACATGGCAAGTGAAGATGGCTAGAAACTTTCGAGGGTCTAGACATGGAGTGTATTTGTTGGAACAAATTGGGCTACATAAAAATGGAGGGTTGTAAGTTATTGGGAAAACAAATTTAGCTCTGACCGGAGGAGTGTAGAAGGGGTAGATGTCCGGGGTGGAGAAGGGGTAGAATGGGTCTATTGTTCTTTTTTTCTCTGAGGTGTTTGTTCGTTAATGCAAAATTAGGCTGAACTGCTACCCGTTGGCTTGAATTTTGACTTTCACCAGCTATTTATGTTAATTCTGCTGTTACGGTTTAGCTGTGAATTGTAATAGTGGGTTCTAGATTTCCAAGTAACTGACTTATGTTGTCTTTTCAGTATCTCCTTACAGTATTGGAGATTTGCTGTGGACTAAATTAGAAGGCTATCCTTGGTGGCCAAGCTTAGTTTGTAACCATCCGACTTTAAATTGTTGTTACAAAAAAGATTCTAGTGAAGTACATGTCCAATTCTTTGATGATCCTCCTACAAGAGCTTGGATTTGTAGAAAGTGAGTATAGTACAAGTTAATTGTTTTTCCTTTTAATATAGGCTAAATTAAGGCTAAAATGTGCACTCGCTTTAAAAATAAGATAACGTAAAAAATAATGAAAGATAAAAATATCACCCAACTTTGAACTTGACAAGGAACGAGACGTATTAGAAAATTTGGCTTTAGGCTAATGTATTCAGTGCTTCGATGTGATCTGTTCAATAGTAATGAATTCCTGCATTTGGCGAGTAAATCTAAAACTGTAAGCGTAGTTGCCAACTACAAATTTTCTCTGGCCATTCGAGACTTGGGGAAGGGTAACGCATTGTATTGGAATTCGATTTTGGATAGGGTTGGGCCTTCCGGTAAAACAGTTACAGCTGCACCTAAGCAGAAGTGTGGATATCAATTTTGGTTACGATACTGGTGGCATTACAAATCACAATTAGGTTCCGAGCTGATATTTGGCTTTATGATGCAATGGTGCTAGTTTTATGTATTTATTTATTTATGTAGCCTATTTACCGTACACAAGGTACAAATTTAGAATAAAAAACAAAAAAACATAACTGACAACAGAAACTAAATATAAGGAATGGGGAGTAACATGTGAGGTACAACCACAGTCCCAGGAAATTAGGGCAGCAGATTGCCCTCAGTATCCTATAGGATAGCCATCCCCTGAACATGCTCGTGGACACGCTGCCGTAGAGACCTCAGGTCCGTTGGAAACCTCAAACTCGCACCAACCACCAAGTTCGAGTAGACCTTTAGCAACTGTGCCTCCAAGACCGCTGCCCCAACCTTCGGGACCACCCCTACACGCCTTCACCAGCCTGTTGCCAGATTCAAGAATAGCTTCTCAAAGATTAGCCTGCTTAAAAAAAAACCGCGAGCGTGAACGTTTTGCCATCACAGCAAGCTTGATGATTGTGACTTTGCCGAGGTAAGTGCTGCACGCTCTTGATAGCTCCATGGTACACAATGGCAAGCTCCTTCGCAGTTGCTTTTCGGAAGTTGACACAAGTAGCCATGCCATACAGGCCAGTTGCACGGGTCTTCAGTAGCTGTAATTTACTTTCTTCAGACGCAAAACTGAAAGTGTGAAGCACGGTGTTGGCTGCCCTACAGAATTCTGTGCGGACCTTAAGTGGCCATCGTCCGAAAGGTCGGCTTCCACTCCAAGATAGCAAGAGCTAGTCACCGACGACAGTTAATCATTAGCAGGGGAGCTGTAAAATCATGGCCCCCCGCCAAACTTGTCTGAAATGTTTAAAACATAAGAAGTTAAGTAGTTTGGTCCCTTTGATAGGGCGCCAGAAGAAGTCAAATGCGTATGCTAGTTGTAGAAAATTAGCACATACAAAAGTGTCTCCGTTTTTGTGATTAGAACATTAAAATTAGTCTGTATTTTTATGCAAGGAACATAATTGCCCGCACGCCCCCACCAAAACAAAATTTGCCCAAATAAATAATAATCTAAAGGGTCCAACAAATCACATCAGACAATGATCAACATGTAAATCCTGGCATTCTGAGAATATAAGATGCAGCAATCAGAAAGAAATAACAAAATATTAAACTTCATAATTCAAGCAGCGTTTGGATGGTATATATCTTTAAACTCAACTTTAGGTTAGCATATTTTACGTGACTCTGCAGCTACACTGCCCACAGCAACCGAACATGCAAGACCTGTGTGGTGGCTCCACCTGTGGGCTGAATGGATGGAGGACATCATTAGTTCATGTGATGAAACGGTATGCAATAAATACAAATCCTTTATTAAGGACATCAAGCCTTTAGAACGAAACATTGAAAACTTGATGGCCTTCTACTGTAGTCTATGGCATATTGGAAGACTATGTGATTACCTATTAGTACCGTATGCAAAATTCAGGGTCATGACTCCCCAGATTAACAGACATGTTGTTACTTGTTAGTAGCCTCAATAACGTTGAACTAGAACTTGGAACGCAGATTACTATTGGAACTTGGCTTGTTGTACTCTCAACAAGCTTGTTGTATTCTCAACACGCTTGTTGTTCAGGTTAGTGGTTCGAATTTTTTTTTTCATAAAATTTGGGAAATTTCCTAGACGTTCCCTAAATTTTTCAACAAACTCAATTTGGGGGATATACAGCATTTAAAAAAAAAACGCTTTGTCACTGTGCGTTGCTGCAATTCTTTCATCTACATTAGGAGGGCGTTTTGGGGCGTTTAAAACTCAAAAAACCTTACAATAGTTGGTTGGGCGAGTTGGGGTGAAGAAGGATGTTATAGAGTTCAGAAGCAGCTGCGAAGTTTGTCAGACTTGAGACTTGTAAACCTGACACTTAAAATCCTGTTGGGTTCATGAAGTGCCCCTTGGGTGAGTTTCTGTGGATCTTATTGGGTCTTTACTTGTAACCCAGCTGGAATTCTAATGGATACTCGTAATCCCGGACGAGTTCAGTTAATGACCAGAACTGTGAGCTTTCAAGCTAGCCACCAAGTTGCCGACGCGCCTTTACGCCTCGCCCCCCCCCCCCTTTCAAGCTAGCCAACACGAAGCAGGTTACCGAACGTGTAAAGGTTGTTGTCCTCAGATGGGGATCAAACCAATTTTCATAGAACTCCTCCACTAAGTCTATACTGGTTTAAATTTTAATGCACGGTTTAAAAAATTCTCCCCCTCCCCAACCCCTAATAAATTCTGGTTTGAGTTTCCCCTGTTCTGCTACCTCCTTTTTGGTAGATTCGGGCCCATGCCGCAAAACCCCTTCATCTGTCTCTGGGTGTAGTTGATGGCCCTGGCTACTCTGGGCACGGACTTGTCGGGCCCCATCAGGCCCCGGGCCTGGGGAAAAGGGCCCCACTTGCCCCACATTCTTGGCGGCCCTGAGTACAACGCCCGCAGAGGCTCTCGCGCCTTCCCTGACGTTGCTCCGTGCCTCCCAAAGGAGACCCACCTCACCAGTTGGGAAACACGGCCCTATGCTTGGCTAAGTAGGTGTCCCTTCTGTCTGGCAAAGTGTTCCCCCCTGCCCCTCCCCCCCCCCAACAAAAATTTGGTATCCCCAAATGCAGTTTTTGTGCACACTGCAACCAATAAAGACCAAACTTTTAATAGTATATTAATGCACCTTCTATTTTTAACGCCACATTAAATTCAGCCAAGATAATACAGAAAAGTAAAACAACGGTGTTTCGCGAAAGTACACTTTTCGTCATCAGGTTTCCAAAAATTAGCCAAAATTTCAGGCAAAAACCAAGTCTTTTTGCTTGCAAGGGAAAGACGTGGTTTTTCGTTCCGCCTCCTATTTTGCCAGTGTGAGGATTTTAGGTATTTTTTATTTAATCCTGTTTGTAGTGAACATGTCGACTGGCAGCTTGGAATTGGAAGTTCGAGTTCCAGTAGTAATTTTTCATGAATCACACTTCTTATTGTAAACAGGTGATCATCATTTGCAATATCGCAGCCAGCCAGATCGATGGTGGTGAGGGGCATGTTGTCCGTTGTTGGGATGTTGTGATAGACTAACTGTAAGTGGGTTAGTTTTGACTGCAAGTTAGCCCACAATACTGCTAGAAACTAAAATCCACCCAAACTCCTTATTATAATTGGCCACCATCACACCATCTACCTAGTTTCTTTACCTTATTACGGCTAGGGATGGGCGATACTGCGATATTTCGATATTATCGCGACATACAACACACGCGATAGTGTTATCGCGATTCTTTTCGTGTTTCGCGATCATTGCAGCTTCGACTCATTTCATCAGGTTCACAATGGAATGCGACAGTGTAGATAATTTTCTCTAAATATTGACCGATTTTGACGTTCAAATACATTGTTTTAACCGTTTTTTCACCAGCTTTCCAGTGGTGCAAACCACATGTCTATCTAGCCCTCTCCAATGTTGGTCGCCACTCGCCATTTGGCGAATGAAAATCAACAATTGGCGACTTGGAATTTAGCCCTACTTGCCAAAACGGCGACTAACATGCTCAAATAGGGATATCTCGGGAACCGTATAAGCTAGAGAGGAGCGGTTTGCGGCATTGTGATCAGATTTCTAAGGGCTATACAACAACCTTTTCTGAAATAGTATTGGGATAAAAGAAAATTTTTCAACTCTGTAAATGCATAAGTTACAGGAATCATTTTGGTATATGGGGAGTAGAAATTGTGAAATGGCGACTACTTTAGAAGGTCTACTGGCCAAGTGGCGACAGCAACTGGAATGACTTTCGAGAGGGTTGTGTCTATCTACAACCGTTCTGAAGTTATTCCTAATAAACCATCTAACTTACATTTTTAAGCATACTTGGCCTCTAAATGGATAAGTAAAATTCCTTCTTTAAACTGCTAACTTTAACAGGACTATAATGTTAAAACGTAAAGTGCTTGTCGGTGGATTAATTAACGTCAACATTTTCACATCTTAACAGGTCATGAATTGTGGAGACAATGTTCAGATTATGTGCACTTTTTTTGGGGGGGGGCGGGGGTGAAGTTTTTCTGGGTGTGGCTTTTTGCTAGGCAATGTGATATTTCAAATACTTAAAATATTTGAAAGTGCTTAATTATGTTGAATAAATAATACTTAAGTTTTTTTTTATAATTTTCTATTAACACTACACTAGTTGGCTTATTATGTACATACATTTAG